>JAADXY010000009.1:0-91336 GCA_023338065.1 Phytopythium montanum
ACAATGACGACGTAGAGGTGATGGTCACCGAGGACGGCCATGTCGACGACGCACCGTCTGATGGTGACGACGAGGATGGCGATGTTAGCGAGAGCGACGACAACCTTGGTAGCGCAGACATATCGTCCGACATCGACGAAGTTGTGCTTTAATCCAACCAAACATGTCTGCGGGATCAACCATTTCTGATCCCGGAATCAATTGACCTATTAATAGCGGGATCAACTTGTCCGCTGATCTGTAATAGGGCGTACCCGCGTGCTGGCGTCCACGTCGGCCGCCTAGCGGCGCAAGGCGTTTCCGAGCGAGGATGGCATCTGCGCGCACTCGGTGCTGACCCACACGCCGCTGCTCGTGCGGCAGCGCGGAGGTCCCGCTCGTAGTAGCGGACGACACGGTCATTGGCTCGGTCTGCTGCGCCGACATGAAGCCGCGACAGCTCACGCGCGCCGCGCCATGCGCGAGTTCGAAGAGCCTCGCGGTTCATACTGAAACCAAGTAATCGGAACTCTACCCCTCAACAGTAGCATGTCAGTGTTGTGAGTCACTTGACTTTAGTATCACGGCCGCTGTTGTAATCGCCAAGCACGCCGCCGCAAAACAGCCGAGCAGCTCGTCCGGAGCGTCGCGCTATCTGCGCATTCGACCTCGCCCGGCCGCCGCCAGGGCCCAGGAAGCTTGCCCCAACCCGTCTACGCCTCCCTCACTGGCCTTCTACCGCTCCGGCCGCCTGCTCTCGGCGCTCCCAAACGCCGTAACAAGCCGCTCCAGGCGTTCCGACCGCTCGCGCCTCCCAACTCGCCGCGCAAAATGGACGCGGCCGAGCTAGCCCTTCGCAAGGAGGAGTATTACGGTACCTACCTCTCGCTGCTCCCGTATGTCCCTCTTCACCCGCCTACTGACTGAGCGCTACCGTGCCGTAGGGCTGCTCGCGGACAGCGAGGCGCTGCGCTCCATACTGAACGAGCGCGGCGGCCTCGTGCTCGCCCGCGCAGGCAGCCACCCGCCGTGGCCCGCCAGAGTAAGCCCGTCACCTCCTTCTTCCGCCTTTCGACTCGGTCCACTCACTCGCTCCGCTTTTGTGGCGTCTGCAGTTCAGCGAGCCCGGCGAGTTCGCCAAGATGGCGCGCTACCGCGTCAAGAAGGGCCAAATCTGCGTCTACTTCTTCGGCTCCCGCAACTAGTGCGTGGCCTACACTGACGTGGGCATGACCCTTGCTGCATCAGCTCTAACATCTTGCCACTGCTACTGCTCCGCGGTGGCTGCTACTGCAGCGGGTGGGTGCCCAAGGCCGCCATCCTGCCGTTCTCGGACGACTTCAGCCAATTCAAGCTGTCCAAGCGCAAGGCGCAGCTGATCCAAGAGGCGCTGGACGAGGCCAAGACGCTCACGGACGTCCTGGACGAGGCCAGCGCGCGCTTCTACGACCGCATGTACGTGCCCAGGTCTTAAACAGCAGCGTTAACCTCAGCTTCCGGCACTCACGGGTCTGATTCGGTTATGGGCATGGCCAGCATGGAGAAGCGAGACGAGGACATGGACCTGCCGTGCGAGTTGTGCTACCGCGTGGACGACCACTACTCGCTGCTGATCCTGTGCGACGGCAAGGACTGCAAGCGAGAGTACCACATGAACTGCTTGAGCCCGCCGCTCTTGGAGGTTCCACCCGGCGAGTGGTTCTGCCCTAACTGCGAGCAAGAGAGAGCTGATGGCGCTGCCAATGGGCCGGTCGAGACCGCCGTGGACGCGAACAGCGAGCTTGGGAGGGAAGCGTCGGCAGCAGTGAAACACCCAGGAACAACCAAGATCAAGAAGGACAAGAAGGAGAAGGAGAAGAAGGAGAAGAAGGAGAAGAAGGAGAAGAAGGAGAATAAGGACAAGAAGGACAAGCGGAAGGACAAGGCCAAGCACAGTGGAGAAGGCCACAAGCGGCGGCTGTCATCGGCGTCCCCCGACAATGTGATCAAGCGAGAAGAGGCGCCAGCCGCAACGAAGAAGCCGCGCACGGCCCGCTCGTCGTCTAGAGAGCCGTCTCCAGAGCCGAGCGTGGCGGACCAGACTCCCCCAAGAGCAACCACTAAACCCAGCAGCGATCACTCCACTGGTGGACCATCAGGCACAAGCAGCAACGGGAACAAGCGGCCACCGCAGATCGAGATCCCCAAGGCTCGCAGCCAGAGCACGCCGGACATCGACAACTTGTCCGCGGACGACAACGCGCAGTCCGAGGAGCGGTGTCTGATCTGCGGTTTCGGCGGCGAGCTGGCCGTGTGCGAGTTCCAGACGTGCACCAAGGTGTACCACCAGTTCTGCCTCGGGTCGTTCCCGTTCCCGAAGGACGACGAGGCCGTTTGGTTCTGCCCGCGCCACACTTGCGCGCTCACGGGTCGGAGAGAGAGCATAGCGGAGGCGGTCAAGTTCACGTCTCCGAGGAAGCCGGCGGTCAAGAACTTGCTGTGGAAGTGCAGCCAGTGCCCGGTCGCCATCGCAGACGACGCGCTGCCTCATGTACGTCTGTGGTGATGACCCCACGCTCTCCGTCCTCTGACTGAACGTTTGTATTGCCACAGCTGCCGCCAACGCAGGTCTTCTCCAAGAAGCAGCGGAGGTTTCTATGCCCGCAGTGCTCTCCGACCGCCCCGCTCACGGTCCAGCTCGGCAAACTGCTGGAGAAGATCTGGTCAACGATGGCGACGAATCGCCAAGGCGTCCCGTTCTGCGGCCCTCTGCTCTGCGGGTTGGAGCCCGTCGATGGCCGTCCCAGGAGATCCGACAAGGACGACATGGATATGTTCAAGGTGCTCGCCAAGACGCGTCGACTGGAGTACCGCGACTCGAGAGAGTTCATCGCAGACATTGAGCAGATCGTCGAGAACGCGGTCGAGCTGGTCGGCGGCCGCTCCGAGCCGCTGGTCGAGGCGGCGCGGACCATGCAGATCATCTGCGACGAGCAGATGGAGATCCACCGCGAGAAGATCCGCTTCCTCGAGGGCAAGCTGCAGCGCTCCAAGGCGGACGACAAGCGCGGCGGCAGTGGCGGACAAGACGCGGCGTCGGGGGCGAAGGAAGGCAAAAAGTGGCCGCTGCGGTGGCGGCAAGAGTGCGGGCCGTTCGAGGACAAGTTCTACCCGCGACTGGATCCCCGGACGCTGGACGAGTGGGAGGCCCACGTGACTGCAGCCCCGCTGTACTTGACAAGCGAGGGTATGGAGGACCCGGACGCAGAGTATCATCCCGCCACCGACCCGGACGACGTCGGCGATGAGAGGACTGGGGACTCGCGCAGTGAAGCCGTCACAGTCGACAACGGGAGCTTGCCCAGGAGACCACCACCGGCCGACATGAGCAGGTTATCGTTCCCTGGCCTGACGCTATCGGAAGGAGCGGACGTGGTGCTAGCGCTCGGAGAACTCTCCCGCAGCCGAGGCGACCACCACACACGACGACTGGGGACCGAACAGGGGGCGGCGGGACTTGAAGGGCTGGACGGTCGGGACCTCTTCCTCTCGCCGTCCACAAGCGAGATGCAGCAGATGCTCGACCAGCAGTCTGCGCTGCTTCGAAGTGCACTGGAGGCGCACGCGGTTCTTCAGCGATCGTGGATGGTGAGCCAGCAGCAGCTGCTTGGGCTCGGTGCCGGGAGCGAGCTGTCGGTCGGCGAAGGTCGGCTTGCAGCAGAGCTTCGACTGGCCAACAAGGTAAGCAAACGACTCGTATGACCTTGTGCTTGAGATCTCACCCGCGTTGCTCCTTTGGGACCCACAGAACCTGCGGCAGCGACTGCGCAACAAGGACCGACTGGTGGACCAGCTCACGTCCGACCAAGTGGCTCTCCGCTCCGAGTTGGCGGTTGTACAGCAGCAACTGGCTGCTTCCAAGGTGCTTACGTCGTCGTTGGAGCGTCCATCGACCTGTCGGCTTACTCTACTCGTCTGTGGTGCTGTTAGATGCGCGTCCAGCAACTGGAAGGGAGGCTGGTGGACGCCTCACACTCGGCCACCGAGTCCCAGGTCGACATGTCGGACAGCAGGACCATCTCCGAATGCGAGGACGACCACAGCGCCGAGCTCGAGCACATGCGGACGCCAGAGTGACCACGAAGCCGACCAAGTGACAGTGGAATAGAGGCGCAGTCGCCGTTGTTCCCGGCAATCAAGGAGAGCAGGATGTCTATGTACTTCAGGAAATGGCACGCTCGAGTGCGCGCGCACTCATTCATCGTCATTTTCGGCGGCGTCAGAGCGCGTCGGTGAACCGGTAGACGAGGTCCTGGTCGTCCCCGGCCGACACGGTGATGTTCCACAGGTCGTTCGAGTAGATCCCCGGGTCCGTCAGCGGGTACAGCAACCGCGAGAAGAGGTAGATGCCGACCAAGTACGAGCCCAAGATGACTGTCCAGCATACATGGAGCAGGACGTCAGCATCTCCAGTACGAGGCGACCAACACGCTGACCAAGGCGGTGCTGGTACCTTTCCGGAACGGGTGGAGAGAGCTCTCCGGGCTGAAGAACGACAAGTCCGGGAAGCCCATGACGTTGCAGAAGACGTGGACGATGAAGATCGACACGAAGTGGCCTGTTATACCAGCGACAAGGGTGTCAGGGGGGGAATTCGTACTTAATACGACACACATCGCGTCCGCAAGAGCACGCCACCTACCAGTGCGCAGGTACAGGAAGGTCGCGTAGGCTCCAAACACGGACGTGTACAAGAGCTGGAAGCCTGCAGGGCTCACACGTCGTTAGTATGGCGACTGTCAGCGCAAAACCACACCAGAGAGACACTCACCGACGGTCAGCGCCGCGTCCTTCCGCGACCGTCCGTGGCGAATGTACTCCATGAAGTGGTGAAGGTGAGCTGTCGAGCACGGAGGCTCAGTATCCTCCCTGTTGATACAAACAAGGCGGACAGCCAGCCAGCCAGGTACGCACCGACGCCGAACATGAGCGGACTGCCGAGCACGATCTGCTTGACGGAGAAGTTGGCGCACACGAGGAGCGGGACCATGCAGCTCCGGAAGACGAACTCCTCCGTCAAAGGACCCTGTTGTCAGACACCAAGCGGCATACAACAGGCCAGTCAGTCAGCCAGGGAGCTGGGCAGCCAGGGACGGAGCCTCGCTTACCAGGACGTAGGTGCGCAGCGAGGGCAGCTGGTCGTGCGTGACCGAGTAGTAGAGCGCCGAGTTCTTGACGGCGAACCAGAGCCCGTTCGAGTGGAACTGCTTCGAGACGTTGAGCAGCCGCAGCGCGTTGGCGAGCAGCGAGCCCGTGAAGAGGATCGCGGTCGCCAGCAGCGGCACAATGAGCGCCTGCGCGAGTCCCTCCCAGCGGATGCCGAGCCACTCGGCGAACGACATGCTCGCGTCGTCCTGAAGGGGGGGAGGAGACCCATAGTCAGCCATCTAGTGAGCCAGCCAGGCAGTTACGAGGACGCACGTGGTCGTAGAAGACGGCGAGCAGGAACGGGCACATGGCGCAGAAGATGCAGACGAGCAGGAAGCGCGCGAGGATCTGTGGAGTAGCGGCAGTAGGAGCGGACGGGGAGTCAGTGGCGGAAGGAGGCAGGTGGTGGTCAAGAGCGGATTGCGTCGCGTACGTGGGTCGGGTGGTCGCGCGGCAGCCGTCGGATGGAGCGCGGCAGCGTGTAGAGCACGCCGACGTAGGCCGCGGCCATGGCGGAGCACGCGGCGGCCGCCGTCACGGGCGACACGCTGAACCGCATCTAGGCCGCCTGCTTCCCCCGAGTTAATGCCGCCGAATGTGACGCGAAGCCCGCCCTCTTGCGTCCCACAACTACATGTAGATCGCGCTACTTCTAACTGTAGAGCGCCTCACATACTTTTGAGATCGCACCTAGCCGGGAGCGGAGCTGTTACCATCGGTTTGGGTTTGGCAAGCCATTTGAGTCGCATCAAGGGCGGGAAGACCGACAACCCGATGGACGCGGACATGCAGGACGCGGGCGCCGCGGGGCAGGCGCGGCAGGCGGAGGAGACGGAGATCGAGGTGATCGCGCCGGAGGAGGTCGCGCAGGAGTTTGCTCTAGGCGACGCGCCGCCGCAGGGTTCGTAGACGCTCTCTCTCTTCTTTCCGACTTCTTTCTTCACCACCGGTGTTGAGTCCCTCACTCTACGATTGCTCGCCTACAGATGAGGATGACGACATGGAGGGCGCGGACGACGAGGACGGCAAGATCTCGGCCGACGACGCGGACGTGCGCGACGACGCCGAGATGGTACGGCCATCTGGGTCTGTCCGCTCTTCCCAGCCCCACAGCTAACGCTCTCTCTCTCGGTACTGGACAATGGACTGCTGCCACCGCCAGGTCTTCGTCAAGCACTCGGCCCCGGTCTACTCCGTCCGCGTGAACCCCGTGGACCCGCGCATCGTCATCACTGGCGGCGGGGACGACGTCGGCGTCATCTGGAACCGCGAGGACGGCGCCGTCCTTCACACGCTCACCGGCCACTCGGACTCGGTCGTGGCCGTGGACTTCAGCTTCGACGGCAAGTACGCGGCCACGGGTGGCTACGACGGACTCGTCAAGGTCTGGGACGTGGCCACCGGTCGGCTCGTGCAGAGCCTCGACGGGCCGTCGCAGGAGGTCGAGTGGGTCTGCTGGCACAAGAAGGGCAACGTCGTGCTCGCCGGCTCGGGCGACGGCACCGTCTGGATGTGGCTCGCCTCCACGGGCGAGTGCATGCACGTCTTTGCCGGCCACGAGGACGGCGTCACGTGCGGATCCTTCACGGGATCAGGCAAGGTGGGTGGGCATTGACGCGCTAGCAACATACCTCTACGGCTCAGAGGGGACTCATTCAGACCGCTGAGTGCCCTATAGATGATCGTGACGGGGAGTTCGGACGCGACCGTCCGGGTGTGGAACCCCAAGACCGGCGAGTGCACGCACGTCTTCCGCGGGTAAGCCTGCCTCTCTATTGCTTCGTAGTCGCTGGATCTCTCACCTCTCACCTACTTCCTCCCAGCCACGGCTTCCACGAAGGCCCCATCACGTTCCTCGCCTGCCACCCGACCGTTCGTTCGCTCTTCGCCTTGATGGCTGCTCTTCAGGCTTACTGACACACCCCTGGACAACCAACAGCAACCGCTACTCATCAGCGGGTCGCAGGACGGCACGGCCCGCCTCCTGCAGGTCCAGACCAAGCGCGTGCTCGCCACGCTGTCGCATGACGGAGCCGAGTCAACCGCCGGCACCTTGAACGAGACCCGCGAGGCGACCGAGAACTCGGTCGAGTGGTGCGTCCGCCCTCCGACTGCTGTTGCCGCTCGGCACTACTGCTAACGACACTCCCTTGACTTAAATGGCAGCGGGGGGTTTTGCCAGACGATGAACTGGGCGGCGACGGGCTGCCTCGGAGGCTACTTGCGGATCTGGGACCTGTCCACCTACCAGGTTCGAGCCCATGTCGTCTCTCTCACACCGACTACTTAGCTTGCAATCTAACCTGCAGCGCGCTGTATGCAGTGCCGCCATGTGTGCCGCCACCCGGCGGGGGTGATCAAGCTGCTGTGGCACCCGACACAGCCCATCATCTACGCCTGCACGGTCGAGGGCCTGCTGTACGTGTGGGACGCGCGGAACGGTGCGCTGCTGCAGACGCTGGCGGGCCACACAGACATGGTGCTGGACATGGCCTTTGTTCCTGGAACGGACGCCTCGCAGCCGCTCGGGTTGCTCACGGCCGGCGACGACGAGTCCGTTCGGCTCTTCGCCGTGCGGAACGCGTAGCCGTAGACGTAGAGACCCCATCTAATCCATCTCGTCCCGCTTCCAGAGTGAGAGACTCAGTCATTCCAGGCCATCGCTGCATCGTTTTGCACCAACAGATAGAGCTCGAGGAGAGCAGACAAGGCACGTGGGTGGATGCATCGTTGGAGACTCGAAATGAATTGGGCAGCCAGGATGCAGGGACGCATGGAGGGGCTCGTTCTACCGTGCATGGTGGTACACAAAATGGCTCGTGCCGGCCGGTCGGTCGTCGCGGGGCCTCATGCCTCATACAATCTGCCAGCCAGATCACACACACACGAAACCACGTCAGACCACATCAGCCCTCCTCACTCGAGCCCAGCCAGCAGACTGCATAGAGCAGACCGCAGATAGCCAGCAGCACGCACACTTCATTCTGGAAACTAGAGCCGCTGGCCGCCGCGTCCGCGTGCGACTGGTACTTGAGCGTCTCGTTCTTGCCAAAGTCGACGAGCGCGGCGCGGAAGCCGCGGCCGATGCCCTTTTGCAGCTCCTGGCGGTCGGCCGACGCGCTCCAGATGGCGATGCGGTCCTGCGCTTTTCGCACGCTCACGACGGCCCCGCAGATGTCCTTGTCGTCCTCGAGCGTCTCGCCGATCAGCGACAGCATCTACATCATCGCAACCGTCTTCGTGAGCTCCCTCAAGGCGGCGGCGGACTCCAAGGAGCACCAGAGAAAGCAGCAGACACGCACCACGTAGAGCCAGCACTCGTCGAGCCGCGCCTTGCGCGAGCGCGCGTTCGTGAAGATCCACTTGCCGCCCTTGGCGTTGATCGGGTCCTCCCACATGGGCCGGATGCCCTCCTTGAACAGGTGGTAGTTGCTGCCGATCGACAGCTTCGTCGGCGTCAAAATGTTGTTGTAGAGGCTGCCGCCACACACATACTCGCTGTCAGCGAGCCTCCTTGACCGTCTAGCCACTCCACGGCACCAGACGCACCACCAAAAGTCCTCGACCGTGCTGAACGAGTACACGTTCTTCAGGTTCTCCTCCCACGACTCGCTCGCGTGGCGTTTCTTCGGGTTGTCGTACCACAGCACCCACCGGTGCTGCAGCGGGTGCTGCGTACATCATCACGCACATACAAACCCGCCGTCAGTCTTCATCCGTCCTCCCTTCCCCCTTCATCGCCCTTTGCGCACCTTGGTCTGCGACTCCTGCACGGCCGACGGGATGGCCAGCACGTCCACCTGCTCCTCGCCCTCGGCCACCTGCGGGTCCTTGGCCGCCTGCTCGTCGCTCATGCTCGTCGCTCGTCCGTCCGGCTCCTGCAGTCCTCTTCCCTTCCTTTCCCTTCCCTCTCGATCGATCCGATCGCTCACGCCGCAGTCGCTCCACTTACTGAGGGGGAGCGAGCGCTTCGAGTCGTTGCCGAAAAATGACTTGGTTGGTCGGTCCGAGGCGCCCCCGAACCAGCAATCGACGCACCCTAAACAAGCAACATGAGTGATGGTCGAGGAGGCGTACCGGTCGGTCGGTCGGTGAAACTGGCGATACATGTTGGGTTTTGTAAGAAAGTTGGCGTCGCTTCGCGGTCGGTCGTGGGAATGCCAGGAGTTCCGCTGTGACACAGGAGTCGGGTAACGGTCCGAGCCAAAGGGGAAGACTTCCGGAGGTCCTTCAAGGACATCTCCAAGGCGCGAGACCGCGTTCCACACGGCTCCACGGCGGCCGTCATGCCCGACGACTATGAGGAGAAGTACCTGGCGCTGCGCGATGAGAACACAGCGCTCAAGAGGAAGAAGAACGAGCAGGAGGCCACCATCAAGAGGTACTAACTGACGCGCTCGCAGTGCTTGCTCTCTCTCTGTAGAAGACAATGAAGCCAACGCTTGTGCCTGACTGCCTGCTGCCCAGGATGTACACGAAGCTCGCGATGATCGAGGAGGCGCTCAAGAAGAAGCGGCAGGCGGACGACAAGAAGGCAGCCAGCACCACTGCAGCCTCCGACAACCAGCACGACGTGGGTAAGCGATGGGGGCTCTTAGCTGCCACAAACTGTACGGGAGGGAGGTTGACGTGGGCTGCTGTCCATACAGACGCGAGCGGAAGCAAAGCGGACGGCGCAGTGCTCCCGGTGCGGAGAGACGTGGACGCCGAGAAGTTCATCCAGGTGCTGCGGAGCGAGAACGCCGCGCTGCGCAAGAAGAACCAGGCGCTGGCCGAGAAGAACCGCTTGCTGGTTGAGAAGCTAGCCACTCGATCCGGCAAGAGCACGCTCTCCTCTTCCGCTGGTCCACTGAAAGCCGGGAAAGCGGCTGCAGCCAAGCGGGCGTCCTCCAATGGTCCCCACAGGTCGACTGGTACCGAGACCGCCGCGCTCCACGGCTCGGACATTGACAGCCAGGTGCAGAGCGCGCGCAAGCTCCACCGCGACGCGTTCCCAGGCAAACTCGAGGTGGCGCTCAAGTCTCGGCTTGTGCTAGCGGAGAAGCAGCTGGTCAAGCTCCAGAAAGAGAACGAGCAGCTCCGCGCCGGCGTCAAGCTCCGACGCAGTGCCAGGGACAACAACGACTCTGACGGAGCCAGTGACGACAACAATGAGGACGAGGAAGGCGGCAAGCCGCGGGTTGTGAAGCTGTCTAGCGTCGAGGTCGAGCACATGAAGCGCGAGCTGCGCGAACGCCAAGCACAGCTGGCCATCCTCAACGCGCGCTACGAGAACTTGGAGGCGAACGCGCTCGCTGAGAGGGAGATCCAGGAGAAGACGCTCGAGCAGATGGAGCAGATGAACCGCCAGGTTCACAAGCTGCGCACTCAGCTGCAGGACGTCCAGATGGAGAGGGAAGAGCTGGAGATCCGAGCGAGCAAGCACTCCGAGCTGGACAAGGAGGTCGAGTCGCTGAGAGAGCAGAACCACCGGCTCGAGACGCGCATGACGGCGCTGTGCGAGAGTCCGTTCATCAACGACGCGTTCCAGCGCAAGGAGCGGATCGACCGGCTGTTCGACCTCGAGAAACTCACGCAGCAGCAGAAGGACAGCATCACGCGCTTGACGGACGAGAACCACAAGCTGCAGCAGCTCGTCAAGGAGATCCAGGGCAACGTCAAGCAGATGAAGCAGACCAAGTACGGTGTGGAGGCCGAGCTGCAGCGAGTCAAGCAGTTGCTGGTCGAGGAGCGGAACACTAGAAGCGCCGCCGTCCCCGTCCAGATGCAGATCACGCCTCGCCAGCCGGTTGTGACAGCTCCGAGCAAACCTGTCGAGCCTATAGTGGTCACGATCCCGACCCGTCAGCCAGACCGACGAGACGCGTCGTCATCGCCTCTTCATGCCGCTCAACCTCCCAAGACGGAGCCTACTCCAGCGTATGGGTGAGTAGTGAAAACTTGAGAGACCTGTGAGCGCATGCTGCTGCTAATGTAGTGTCCATGCTGCAGGGCATCCGTCGTGGTGGCGCGCAAGTATGAAGACCTGATGCTGCCAGTCTCGGACCTGCTGGACCCCGAGTGTACCGACGTCAAGAGCGTCAAGCACCTGCGCAACCGCGTGCACATGCTGCAGATCGCGCACCTCAAGTCCATCCAGGAGCTCGAGCGCTGCGAGAAGATGCTGCAGACGCAGACGGACATCAACCGCGAGCTCTCTCTCGAGATCGAGCAGCTGACAACGCAAGAGATCGCGGCGTCGAGCGCATTACAGAAGCAGATGCGAGACACGGAGCTCTTGTGTCAAGAGAGGCTACAGCGGATCCAGCGCCTCGAGGCCGAGATCCGGCAGCTCAAGTACTTGAGAGGGAAAGCGGACGCGTTGAAGTCGAGGGAGGCGGTAGAGGACGACGCCGAGTCGAGCGACGACGACGAGGACGACGCCGTGTCGATCCCAGAGTCGCTCGTCCTCGCGGCCAGTGAGCTCGCGCCAGGCGAACAACTGGTCGAGCTGTGGGTCCGCGGCGCGACCTTCGACCGCAAGATGGTGGGCGACAACGCGAGCACCTTTGTGCTGTGCGACTTCCTGGACTTTGAGTCGCAGGCGACGTCGCTCATGGTTGGGAGCCAGCCAGAGTACAACCTGTCGGCGACGTTCAAGGTCACGGTCGACGGCTTCTTCCTGCGCTACCTGGCGACCGAGACGCTCACGCTCGAGGTCCATCAAGCCGTGAGAGGAGACTTCCAGGTCGTCGGCCGGGCGTCTATCCGCCTCGCGAGGCTTCTCCAGTCCAGAGGAGCGATCAAGGAGCCCGAACTGACCATCTACCGGGTCGAGAGCACTATCAACGGCGAGAAGAAGGTCTCGATGGGGTCTTTGGACGTTGTTCTGCGGCTGTCGATGCCGATCTCGGAGATCTGGCGGCTCCACTTGCAGTCGTTCCCACAAGACATCGAACTGCTGTCGCTCACCACCAAGAGAAGCGAGGTGGCGACCGAGAAGGACGACTCTTCCTGCAACGAGGCAGCTATGGAGACGGGCGAGACCCAGTTGAATGAGCTGCGAGTTGCCGTGTTTGCCTGCCGAGGTCTCGTCTCCAGCTCCAAGACCTCAGGCCGTCGACCGTCGGCGTATGTGCACTACCAGCTCCTGGGCTTCCCCGACATCTTCACCAACATTGTACCGGAGAGTTCCACCCCCGAGTTCGACCTTGAATGCAGTCGCCAGGCGTTTGTGCTACAAGTCGACGCGTGTTTGCTCCGGTTCTTCTCCAAGTGTCAGTTGTGGTTCACAGTGTTCGACGACCAAGTTCAAGTCGAGAGAAGCGGCCTCGACGGCGGGATGATCGGCAAGTGCGGGGTCTTCCTGTCCGAGCTCGTCGAGGGGAACAGAGTCATGGGGTGGCGGCCACTACTCAACGACAGCAACCAACCGGTCGGAGAGATCTCGATGCTCATTGAGTGGTCCAATCCCTTCCAAGTCCTCGCTGTTGGGTCGGCACAAAGCGGGCGAGGGATGAACGACCGCACGGCGGACCTCCACGTGCTCAACTTGGACCAGCAGCACAGCATCCTGCAAGCCTTCTCGTCGAGCCTGAACGGGAGAGTCAACTACCGGCAGTTCCTGCTGTACACGTCCCCACCCGAAGAGCTGGAGCTGCTCACTGCGAAGATCAAGGAGCGACTAGAGGCAGCGATGGACAACACTCACCCTCAAAGCAAGACGGTGGAAGACTTGCTAGTCCCCGCGACTGACAGAACGGGCCACTCCACTGACGCTCTGATAGCAACGCAGCAGTTAGCGACGAGCATGGACAAGCTGGGCATCGTGCTTGTCGAGAGCGACCTCGACTGCCTTCGCAAGTACTTTGGAGCTCCACATCCAGCCTCAGCACCAACCATCCAACAGGACAAAGTCGCGCTCGGGTACTTGTTCATGCACGTGAACCCCCGACTAAGCTGTCGCGACCGCCTCCTGTGCCACAAGCTGCGCCACACTGTTCGAGGATTCGCCAAGCAACGATCCACAATCAAGAGCGTTGGAGCTATCCAGTCTCCAGTCCAGGCGTTCGAGCGGTTCGACGTGCAACGGGAGGGGTACGTGTCCCGAGCGGAGTTCCGTCGTGTGCTCTCCGTGCTCGGGTTCGAGCTGCAGAGCACGGACGAAGAGTACCGGAGCTTGGTCGAGGCCAAGCTCGAACGCACGGCAACACAATCCGAGCCTAAAGCCCAGCGATCAGTTGATGCAGTGGCAGTCGACGGGGACAAGCTCATCGACGACGAAGACGAACTGCGGGAGGTGACGCAGCCTGTTAGATCCCAAGCCAACAATCCGCTGTCGTCGTCAGTACTAGACGAACCGCAGCCGGTGTCGATCTCCGCTGTCCAGCCAAAGCAAAAGCCAGCAAAGTTGATGTCTACCACCAGTACGTCGGCGACGGACGAGTTCCAGCGGCGGAAGCAGGCGTTCACGGACCGGATGAAGGCCATCGCGTCTGCGAGCAGCAAGAGCTTGGTGTACGAGCAGATCGAGAAGAAACAGCTCCAGCAGAGACGGCAGCTCGACGCCGCTCCTCGACCTGCTAAACCAGTCGACATGGCCGCGATCGACGAGCGGCTGGACCGGTTCCACCGGGAACAAGCCGCGGCGCGGACGCTGCAGAAGCAGTTCCGAGTCTATAAGAGCGGGGAGAGTGACGCCTCGGTCGGGATCCTCGAGAGCGACGTAGTGCTGAGCAAACTGCTCAAGAACTGGTCGTCCAGTGAGCTGGAAGAGTGGGCGGATGAGGTTGCGGATCTGATCGAAGACCAAGTTCCACGCGCCAAGAGGGCCAAGGCGGTATCAAGGAAGCAGCTCGGCTTCTTCCTCTCCAAAGCGCCGCGCATGGCTCTCCCAGTCGGGCTCCTAAGGCAGTTGATGGACCATTTCTCGGTCCAGAAGCTCGGGTCTGGACCTCCTCAAGCAGTGGCTTACCGTTCGCTGCTCGACTTCATCCGGTTGACATCGACAGACGATGTGGAGAAGGAGAAACTGAGTCGACAGCCGTTGTGGAAGGTGCTTCACTCGATCAGTATGGACGTTGCCCACGCTCTCGAGACGTTCGAGACGACCGGCGACGTCCAAGGCTCGGGTATCATCTCGTTCCGCAAGTTCCACGACGCCATGTCCCGCTTGAACGTCGAGCTCCCACCCAGGGACCGGCGTCTCCTCTTGATCGCGCTCGACGTGAGCGGCGTCGAGGTCTTGTACCACGCGTTCCTGACCGCCATCTCCCAGCTCCCGGCTTCTCAAGAGCTGGTGCGGACTATGACCCGTTGTCGTCGCTTCGGGGTCGCTGCGCTTCGAGAGAAGGTGATCGCTCAAGCCAACAGCTCGGACGACGGGACGGTGTCCACTCAAGAGCTCCACGACGTTCTCATGCAGTTAGACGGCGACTTTGTGGCCAAGGACGCGCACATCTTGGCTCGACTGGCGAGTAACAACAGTGCTAGCAGCCTAGGAGGCGTCCGCACGGCTCGAGTCTCGCTCGACGAGCTGTTCAAGCACTTGTCTCGCTTCGCGAGCCGCCAGGAACCCTCACCACCGCTCGAATCTCTCAACAAGTACCCGGTCGCAGCTCTCCAAGGCCTGGCGCGCAACTGCCGCAAGTTCCTGACCGGCAGCCATAACGAGCTGCAAGCCGCGTTCGAGCGCTTTGACTGGCAGGAGGCGGGCATCGTGTCGCTGGCCGAGTTCGTCTCGATCGCTCGGCGCTCCGGCTTCGCTGTCTTCACCGATACTCAGCTCAAGACGGTCGCCAAGCTCTTTGGCGTCAAGCTGGCCGGCCGCTTCGGCGTCAACTTCCGCCAGTTCCTGGACTGGACCACGCCCGTCGCGCTGCCTGCAGTGGAAGCCGTCGAGGCCAAGCTGAGAGGCGTCGCGCAAGACCGAGCGCAGCTTCTCCCGAGCAAGCAACTGACGGATGTGCTGGCCAGTTGGCGGCAAGTGTTCGCTCGGTATGCAAAGTCGGCGCCGGTGACGGCGCCGCCGCTGAAGAGCATCAGTCGCTCGCTGTTCCGCAAGATCTGTCGAGACGAGCTGCGTCTACCGATCACTGAGGAAGAACTGCGCGCTCTACTGTCCGCGTATGATCGAGAACTTGCTGACGAGGTCAACTACATGGCGTTCGTGCAGCTCAACTGGACCGAGACGCAGCACCAGACTCGACAGGTTCAGAGACCGGCAGGACAAGTCTCGGTGACCTTCCAACTGGATCAGACGGACGCCAAGGAGGCGGTGGAGGACCTGGCTGCTAGCCTTCGAGCGCACAAGGCGACACGCCGCGAGGTTGCGACTGCACTGATGAACTTCTCAAGCCAGGACGACGCTGGTTACATCGGAGAAGGAGAGTTCATGCTCGCGATGCGGCAGCTTGGCGTCTCGCTGTCTCTTGACAACGTGCGGTCAATCTTCCAGGCTCTAGCGCACGCGAACTCCCGCCAACTAACAGGCAAAGCCAGCCACGATGACCTACTTCGAGCGCTTGGATGTGCTCCAGACTCTCCAAGGCGTCACTCGTCTCCTCAATGTATGACAGAGAGCGATGAAGGGCGGAAGCGACTCGAGACAGCGGTGCAAGCGGCCGCGCGGTACTCGCAGCCGGCGTTCCAGGCCGCGTTCGCTCGCTTCCAGGAGTTCTGCGTCGTCCACCGGTTCGGCTACGTCCCAGCGCCAAAGCTCTGGCAGGAGATGAAGGCCAACGGGTTCGCCGACTTGCTGTCCGCCAAAGGAGTGGGTCTGCTAGCCGAGAACTTCATCGCTGAGCACTCTGACGACGTCAAAGAGGGAGACGCAAGCAGTCAAGTCGCCTTGAAGGGAGTCCACGCGTTCTTGAAGAGGCTCCAGGGTGTCAGTGGAGCTGAAGCATCAGCACTGCGACGACCGACTACTACTGAAGGCCTGGAAGCTCTCAACACCAGTAGAAGACGCTCGGACGTCGTCCATCCGCTTCTTATGGACAGTCTGGAGCACAAACGAGACCGTAAAGCGCTGATCTCTACTATCGGACGGCTCGTGGACTGGTGCGAGTCTCAAGGTATCGACTTCCGCAGCGAGTTCGAGCAGCTCGACCGGGACTACAGCGGAGCAGTGGCCGCCGTCCAGTTCAAGCAGGTGCTGCTGCGTCTCGGGCTCAAGCAATTCGCCGACCCAGCGGAAGGGGTAGTCGGGGAGTTAGTGCGCGAGTTCCGCACGCCGCCACCTCTGGACGCCGTCTGCTACACTGCGATGCTGAACCAGGCCATAATGCCTGGAAGTCTAGCCCAGGAAGGCGACTCGTGTCTCTCCTTGAGTGAAGAGCTGCGAGCTCGAGCTCGACATCGAGCTCAGCTCCAAGGCAAGATCGACCAGGCCGACCCGAGCGTTTACACCCGGCTGAACTCCTGCTTCGGCCACTTTGACCGTGAGAAGAAGGGGTTCCTGACTGACGCCTGCCTTGTTGCTGGCCTACAAGCGCTCCAACTCTCCCCAACGAACGAGCAACTGCACCAGTTGATGAGGCAGATGTGCGTGTTCCGACACGCCGACGTCAACCGTGACGGGTCTATCGAGGCGACAGTCTCTCGGATGGAGTTCGACGCGTTTGTGCTGGATCCGTACGGCTTCCGAGTGCTCCAGCGCCTCTCTAACCGCTTGTTTGAGCTCAGCTCGAGCCCTCGAGAGCCTGAATTGCCTCGCATCGCTCTATTCGCTCGCTCGTTGACCGAGAACGACGCGCCGACGTTCAGTGGAGCGCTGGCGAAGGACGTCTTCTTCTCGCTGCTATCCAACGCTCTCGGTCGTTCAGTGCTTGAGACTGAGAGGTACTTGCTCCGCCACCTCTTTGACGTGAACCGGGACGCCAGGATGGCCTACAAGCTCTTCCTCAAGGTCATGTCCCAATGGCGAGGCCCTGCTTCTATCATGAGTGTAGCAGAGTGCTCCTCCCCTACCAAGACCAAGCCAAAGGCAGCCCCATGTGCCCTCCACGATGTGCTGTCTTCGCTGTACCACCAGCTCTCGTCGATCGATTTCGACGCGCAGATCGAGATCCTCAACGAGTACTTGCAGGCAAAGGACGAGACTCGCAGTGGCCTCATCAAGATGTCGAGACTCGTGCGAGTGTTCGAGCAGATTGGGTTGTCGCTGTCCTCAGACGGACTCAAGAGCTTGGAGATCTACTTCTCGAGCTCCAACGACTGCCTCGTAGCGTACGACGAGCTCTTACAGGAGCTCATGGGCGTCCACAAGGAGAACGACGACGTCAAGACGAGCAGGAAGTAGTTGTGTCCCAATGAACTGGCCGTTAGAACTCGCCGCCTTCCTCGTCTTCTTCCCCTTCTGCAGCTCCTTCCAGCTCCTTCTCCATGATCTTGACCCGGTGGAGAACCCGCGCAGCGTCCGGCCGTCGACCGAGACGCATCAGCGACGCGATCAGTAAGCGATCTGCTGCGATGCGGGCGTTCAGGCGGGCAGTGTACGCCGCCAAAGTCAGCTTTCCAGTCTGCATGTCGATCTCCAGCAGCTGCTTCTTGAGCGCCAGCGAGTCCATCCGGTCGCGCAGCTCCGACGCTTGGACGCCGGTCAATGACGGCAGCTTGGCTTCGATCTTCTCCAGCTGTCGGTCGAGGGGGAGCACACAAGCACAATCGGGTCAATGACTGAGCTAAACAGAGAGCATCAGAGGCAGCCCTCACCTCCTCGTTGATGACGTCGTAGCTCACGATCAACTCGAGGTCGTGCGGATCCAGAGCATCGGGCGGCACTGCTGGCTCAGTCGACGCGGCTACGATCTCTGTATGGCCACCGGTGTCCACCCGTGACGCTGGAAGTGCCTGGGGCGTGACTGTCGGCATCTGCGGCAGCAGAGTTGATGCAGGACGGATGGGATCCGGGTAGCCTCCAATCACCAGCTCGTCTGTGACTTCCTCGCGCATCTCCTTGTCCCGTAGCGGCTGTCGAAGCTGCAGCGCGACCTACGAACGAGCCAGACAAGGGAGTAAGCAACCCATCAAGGTGAGCTCCAGCATCACAAGTCTAAGCAGTAAGTACCTCGATATCCCCGCCGCTCGGCTTCCGGTTGGTCCCGACAAAGGGGATCCGACCTGCGATCTCGCACTTGGACAGCAGCGGGGACTAGCCACCACGAGAACTATGTCAGTTGTCATGCACAAAGTGGATATTTGAGCAACGAACGATGCTCACCAGCGCTTGGTACCCCCGGGCGATCAGCTCGGGGTTGCGGAACAGCGTCCCTGGTTTCCATACCTCGAACACCGCCTTCTTGATCTCGAAGAGGCGGAGTGTGCCTCTCGAGCGCTGGAGCTTGAACTGGTACACTCTGCTAGGCTCCAGCGATCCAGAAGAGTGCGGCGCGTCCGGTTGGATTCTAAAGGACTCAGTCTGTGCTTCATGAGGAGCGGAAGACGGGAAGCTGAGCGAGAACTGGACGTAGACGTCTCTGCCTGCAGCTTGAGGCAACCCGTTGACCGCCTTGATCTCGACGCGGACGCAGTCGTCGGGCACGTGAGCCAGCTCGAATTCGACTTGTCTCGACGTGTTGGACACGGAGAACGATGGCGGGAGCTGGAACGGGTCTTGTCGCTTCACCTTGAGCGTCTCGAGGTGAGCCGCGAGCACTTTCCGCTGCCAGGAACACACACGACGACGTTAGTCCACCTGATACTAGACACGGCCAGCTATCGAGTTCTTGTTCAAACTCACCTTGTTGAGCCACGCTGCAGCCGCGACTCTGTCAGTCGAGAGGTTCGCCTTCGCAGCCTCCATGGCTCGGTTCCCGAACTCGACCAGCAACCGCTCGAGCTCTTGGAACTTGAGCGTGACCGCTGGGTCTTGCTGCTGGACGGGCACTTCCGCCTTGGTGGTGGAGGAAGCTCCTGCTGTCTGCTTGAGCTGGAGGAGCTTCTCGATCTGCTTGGCGCGTCGCAGCGACTCGAGCGCCTCGCCCAGCTTCCCGTCCCGCTTCAGCTGGAGCGCCGAGCGACGCGCGCGGTCCAGTTGTGACTGCAGGCCAGTCACAGGCGAGTCGCCAGCACTCGGCGTCGGCGTCGAAGGCGACGCAGTAACAGCAGCAGTCGAAGCCACCGACCGACAGCTTGAAGCACTTGATACCTTCCAGCATCCCCCTCTACTGTCTTCATCGTCAGAGTCGCTCTCGAACTCGTCGATCAGTCCGTCTTCGTCCACAGACTCGATTGTCCGCAGCTGAGGCACGCGCCTGTGCGACGCTTGCTCTGAGGGAGAGGTAGTCTGCGTAGTAGCCCTCGGTTGATTGTCCTGGACAGTCTCCTGGCTGGAAACACCTGCCACATCATCGCTAAACCCGAGCTTGGCGAGCTCGTCCTGGAACGACGGGTCGTTCATGTCGTCGTCCGTCACGTCGACGTCCGAGTCGTCGTCGTCGTCTCCGTCTCCTTCTCGCCCATTACGCTGCACTGCTGGCGCCGCATACGCGTGGGTCACAGCCACAGGAGTGCGCTCTAACGCATCGCTGACCTCGACGTTCGTCTGCGGCGCTCTGTCCACCATATAAGGCACAGACGCTGGCGTTCCAGCCGACTGCGTTGCTTCAAGATCGCTGCGCTGCCTCTCGAGCTCCCTCATGCTCCGCATGCAAGCCAGTGCTTCCTGGATCCGGTTCTCGCGCTTGAACTGCAGTGCTCTCCCTTTCAGCGTTTCAATCTGCTCGTCCAACGTCTCCGTTGGTGGCTCCGACTTGATTTCGACGGCCTCGACGTGGCCAAAACGCGCAAGCTGCGCGAAGAACTCGGGGTCCAGCATGTCCTCGTCCGTCACCTGGATGTCATCATCTTCTGGATCGTCTTGGGCCACACTAGCAGTCGAGACAACACTGACTGTAGTAGTAGACCGCGTCGACGACCCCGAGACGGCAGCAACTGACGCTGTCCGAGTCGTCGCCGCCACTGAAACAGTCGATGACGAGCTCGACTGTAAGGCTACAAGCCCGACCTCCAGTTGCTTGGCTTCTCGCAACATCGCGAGCGCCGCCGGCACGTCTCCGTCCCGCTTGAGCTGCAGCGCGCGCATCTTGAGCGCTCGCACCTGCTCCAACGTCGCTCCACCGACCTTCTCCTGTCCGCTACCGTAACTCACAGACGACACGATGCCTTGCACGTCTCCGCTCGCGATCGCCTCGGCCTGGCGCTCGTGGTTGCGCTGCGCTTCGGCCACGACCCGCTTCACATCGCCGCCGTGTTCCTCCTCCTCCTCCTCCTCGCCGCCTTCGTCCTCACTTGACAGCTCGACAGCGTCCAGGTCCGTACTTGCACTAATCTTGAGCTCCCGAAGGATCTGCGCCTCCTCGTCCTCATCCTTGTCGGCTCCGTGGCCTTGGGCCAAGCGCAGGAGCTGCGCCGTCGGGCTCTCGGCACCGCTTGCGCCGCCTGCCGCGCTGAACAGCCGCTGGAACTCGCCCGCCACATCCGCGTCGCTCACCGGCTTGATGCCGAACTGCCGCTGCAGCCTGGCCACGTCATCCAGCCCGTCATCCGCCCCTGCGCTGGCGCTGTCGTCGCCCCCGCCGCGCTTGCTGCGGCGCCAGAACATGCCCTTCTCACCTGATCTGACTGTGTGTGTGTGTGACTGAGATGCCTCATTTGAGTGACTTCATTGGATATTTGAGTGACCTCATTGGATATTTGAGTGACTTCATTGGATATTTGAAAGGTCCACAGAACCAAGTTGAAGCAAAGAGAGCCAACGGTGCCAACGTCTAGTCAGCGACGGACAAAGACGATCACATGCTGTCCGCTCTACGAGTTCGCCACGCACTTGCTGTCCTTCCAGATGCAGACATTCCCAGGCACGACGGTCTCGCACGTCAGCTGCTGGCGGAAGATGGAGCAGATGGAGACGGTGGGGGCCGGTGTCGGGGCCGGCGTCGGCGCGGACGTCGCTCCTGGCAGCCACGGACCGTCCGGGACCTCTGCCGCCGCGTCATCCAGCCCATCGGCAGGCACCAGTGCCTTCTCTTTCAGATCGTAGATGACGGAGCGCACGTCAATGCCGGCGTTGACGCACACGTCGCCGAGCACCCCGCAGTTGTGCAGCGCGACTACCGCGTTGTCCTTGGCCGCGATAACTGGCGAGCCCGACGAGCCGCTCTGCGTGTCGGCGTAGTAGCCGATGCGGTGGTCGCCGCACGCGCTCGAGTAGTCGACGAACGCGACGGTCGTGGCGTTGCCGTTGTCTTCGGCCGCGGCGATCCGTTTGGCCCAGCCTCGCGGGTGCTGGGGCAGGTAGATCTGCTCTCCCTGCGTCGCGCCGGCGACTCGGAGCGTCAAGAAGCCAAAGTCGCTCAGGTTGGCGGTCGCAGACGGCGTCAGCTTGACCAGCGTGTAGTCCAGGTCCTCGTCCGTCGTGAGCAGCGTCGCGGAGGTGGCGGCGATGACGCCCTGGCACCCGTTCTTGGTCTGGCACTGCTCGGAGCAGCTCGCGCTCTCGGCGTCGAACTCAAAGTCCGTCATGGCCGCGGCATTGGCGCCGTCGATGCAGTGGTTGTTCGTGATCAAGTGGCCCTCGCTGCCCACTAACCAGCCCGTGCACGAGATGGAGCCGTTGACAAACAGCCGAGCGACTGCGCGAGCCTTGGAGTACGCCAGCGGCAGCGCCGAGTCGTTCTGGAGACACTTGGCCGGCACCGTGTCGTCCGTGCCGCACGTGGTCGAGAGTGACGCCGTGCTGGAGCTGCGCGTGAGCTTGTCCACCGCGAAGCCAAAGTCTCTAACAGCCACCTCGGCCTTGTCAGCACTCGCGGGGAAGTACTCGAGGACGACTTGGCTGCCGGAGACCACCGAGGAGAAGAAGCCGCCGGACTCGCCGAGGTCGCCGCGACCCAAGCCCGTGTACTCGTACACTGACGCGTTGTCAGGCGAGCGGACGACCACCGAGTCCCCTGGCGCCAGGTGGAAGCGCGAGAAGTGGACAGTGAGGAACGTGGCGCCCGAGGAGCCGACCGACTTGAGGAACGCGACCGGCGACGCAGTCGTGTTGACCTCGAGCGAGTAGCTGACGTCGCGCGCGATCACGGCTGGAGCCTGCGCGCTCACCCTCGAGGCCATAGCGAGCACCGCGAGGGTTAAGACCCGCACCAGGCCAACCATTGTGTCGAGAGTATCCGCAGGAGCTGTGGATGAAGGCGCCGTGGTGCCAGGCGCGGTGAATTGGGAATGAAGGGGCACAAGACGCCGCCGGGCGTTGATGAAGAGCCGATCTTCATGATCACTGCGACCTGATAATGATTGTCAATCATGACATACAGTCACCATGTGGCTCAATAAAGCCAGGCCAAAAACCTGTTGAAATCAGTAGTATACAAACATTAATATATTAAGAATGGAAATTACACACAATCGCTTACTTACGAAGTCTCTGAATATGCATATCTGATTACGGAGCTCTTCGCCTCAGGCAGCATCGAACCGGTGACTTGCAACCATTTCACGTCAGATCTCTCCAATGACCTTGGGCCGCCTTCGCCAGCCTTGCCTCGTCCCGAGCTCGGCGGTCAGTCAGTCACCAGCATGAACTGCTTCCTCGGACACCTCAAGCTATGAATAGCAGTCGCCATGGAGGCAAGTGGCGGCTTCAGACGCTCGGCCGAAGCGTCGCGTGGATCGAAAGGGTCCGACCAACGCTGGCTGATGATGGAGCAACCGCATGCACACTGGCCACAGCGCCTGTCCATGAGCGTTCTCGTCACCGCGCAGTTCCTTCTGCCGTTTCCCGATCGTCTGGCCTCGCAGCCCTCGCTGGCGCTGTCGGTCCGGACCTGATCGTTATAGAGGCGAGTGCGCTGGACTCGAGGCGTTCGACGGGCTCACTTGAGCCCAGCGCGTATCGCAGCGGTCGTTGCGCCGTCCAACTTGCCAGGATCAATCCGCAGTGCTCACTGAGCACTTGCAAGCCTCGCAGGCTGTGGTCCTACAAGCTTAACCACGGCACCACAACAGCTCCAAGTGGTAGCCAGAGAGGCTGATCACCGCCTGCCGCTCGAGTGGCGCGGTCGGTGAACCACGAGCACGACGGCGGCGCACGTGAGCGAAACGGATGACAGCTCCATGTAAGCAGGCTTTGCTCCTTGTTGCCATCCTGTAGATTGCCTGACGGTGAGGGGGACTACAGCTCGCTGGCCAACCTAAACTTCACCGGCGTCTTCCCGGGATCGGTGCCGTCGTTCCAGTCCGCCATGTCCTTGTAAGCCTGCCGTTAACGCTCTCAATGCTCCACGACATGAGCTAACGGAGTGGCGCAGCTCATGCTCCAACTGCGAGCTGAGCGAGGTTCCGAGCACCATCTACGAGCTGTCAGCACTGCAAGAATGGTGCGATACACCAGCCAAGTGTTGCTGTTGGTGCTGCGCTGTTGACTGACACGTTACCTTACCGCAGTATCCTCCCGAACAACTTCATCCAAGACCTGCCAGTGCAATTCACGACCTCCATCATCGAGTTCCTGTACGTCAACGCTATATATCTCAAGCTACTACGTGCCCTCGACACACTAGCTCACTGATAAAGCTCGTACTTCAAGCAGAGACCTGACCAACAATTGGTTCACGAGCATGCCGACCGAAGTGTGGAGCATGCCACGCCTGAAGACGCTCAACCTCTCAATCAACCGCTTGACGACCTGCACCGACCCGGGCCTCGCAAGCGACAGCATCAACGCCCTCCCCTCTTCAAGCCTGACCACTCTGTGAGTCGACACCTCGCTGATACCGGTCGTCTTGACTGCTTACACCCCTTGCCTATCAACCAGGATACTCGATGGGAACCCGCTGTCGACGTGGAACTGCTCCTTCCCCAACCTCGAAGAGCTGTACGCACTGCCACCTTCTGCTGCGTGTTGAAAGCTTCACTCTTCTAACCTCCAGACCCCGTCCGCTCGTCGACCATGAACACCACCAGGTCCCTGCGCGTAACAAGCCTCAAGATCATTCCGGAGCGGATCTTCGAGCTCCGTAAGCTCCGAAAGCTGTCAATTGGGCTCAACCCGCAGCTGGACGTCCAAGCCACGGCGTACTCGAGCCCCAGCCTCGTCGAGCTGTACGTGACCGAGTCGCTGACTCTCTCAATCTCTCTATCGAGTTGACTGACACTGCTCTCGAACGCTCTATCAAGTCACATTGACGGCTGCGGGCTGCGCACCCTCCCACAGTCCTTGAGCCTGGCATTCCCGCAGCTCACCGTCCTCAACGCGTCCTGGAACTCCATCCGCGAGGCAACGAGGGCCTCACAGGACGAACTTCTGTCCACTCTCGAGCTCCTGTACGTGCCAGTACATCTTGACAGTCTCACCGATGGCGACCGCCAGGTAGCAGCACTCACAGTAACCCTGCGACCACTTGCTTGATACTCCAGGGATCTCACAGGGAATCAACTGGAGAGCGTGTCCTCCATCCAGCAACTCGTCTCGCCGTCTACAGCTCTGATCGACCTCCGCCTCGGTCTCAACAACATCTCCTCCTGCTCCGGCTTGCGCTCCTTCGCCTCGCTTTCAGCATTGTAAGAGCCACGTTCAGGTTGCCTGCAGCTGTCTCACCGGCAGCGTCTAATAGTCTTCTCTGTGGCTCAGAAACCTGTCGTTCAACAGCCTGCAAGACTGCGACGAGTATCCGCCAGCCTTGAACACCTTGTGCGGCGATCCACAACATTCCAAAATCGATTATCAATGTGTCTAACAATGGTGATATGACAGAGATCTACGAGGAAATCGCCTGGAAGCCGTGCCAAACGCGATTTTCAACCTCACCAGCCTCGACAACCTGTACGTCTAACAGTCTACTACCTCAGATGATACATCCTGCTCACATGTTCAGTATCGTGCATACAACAACAGCTCACTGGATGGGAACCCCATCAACCCGTGGCTTCTCTCCTGGGAACAGTACGCGTTCCTCGCCAACTTGACCAACTTCACCATGCAGCAGAGCACGTTCGCGTCCTGCGCAGTCGATCAACAGCTGCCGCTTCACCAGTACCAAGTCTGTCTAGACGTGATCTCTTCTACCTCACTACCAACATCCGAACCAGTCACAACAACCCCTCCAAGCCCAACGGAGCAAGCCACGAGCGGATCCAGCGACAGCGACGCGTCCCACGTGTTCTACATCGCCGCCAGCTTCTTACTGGCGTTGGTAGTCGCCGGCATCCTGTTCAAGATCATCCGGAAGAAGACGAACCCGTCGTCGACGCTTCAGTCTCCTGCCACACCTCAACACTTCACAATGGCGACCGATGCTGGCACATTGCACCACCATCGAGGCCAGAGCCCAGTCGATCCGACTCAAAGCCCAGCAGTTCTCCATCGGAAGAGCACGTCCGCGAACTGGGTCGACGACGAGCTGCTGTCCTGGCGCGTCGACTACGACGGCATCAAGCTGGCGCAGCGGCTATCATCCTCTGGACCGTTCGTCGAGGTCTGGATCGCCACGTACCGGCTCGACACGGTCGCCGCCAAGGTGCTCAAGCCGCGGCGTCAAAGTCAAGACACGGAGATGATCGACCCCGTGATCCTCGGCAAGTTCCTCATGGAGGCCAAGATGCTGTCGCGGCTCGACCATCCGCGTATCGTGTCCTTCTACGGCGTCGCCTGGCGGAGCGAGACGGAAGTGCTGGCTGCAATGGAGTTCATGCCGCAGCTGGACGTCCACACGTACCTGCAGACGCTTCGAGCCCGTGAATGGACGCTCAGGAAGCTGCAGATCGCGCTGGACGTGGTCGAAGCGCTCGTGTACATCCACTCGCTGCAGCCGGCGGTCATCCACTGCGGCCTCAAGTCGACCAACGTGCTGCTGAACGAGCTGCTGCACGCCAAGCTGAGCGACTTTGGCGTGGCCAAGTACCTGCACTCCAAGACGCCGAACCGAGCCTTTGACCGCGACGAAGACGCCGCCATGGACCGCATCCGCCACGTTGTCTCTCAAGGCACGAGGAAATTGCGGTGGGTCGCGCCAGAGGTTATACTAGGCAACGCAGAGTACTCGGAGGCCGTCGACGTGTACGCGTTCGGCGTGCTGCTGTCCGAGCTCGACACGCACGAGACGCCGTACAGCTCGACGCGCGGCAAGGCCGGGAGGCCCATCAGCGACCACGAGATCCAGAAGAGAGTGGCGGCCGGCAAGCTCAAGCCGAGACTGCTGGCCTCCTGTCCGTCTGATGTACGAGTTCTTGCCGCTAGTTGCTTGGCTACTGATCCGAGCGAGCGGCCGAGCAGCGTCCAGCTCGCCTATACAGTCAACAAGCTGGTCGCCAAGGCGATGGCGAAGGTTCCAGCTCCAGGACCGGGATTGGGACAGGTAGAGCAGCGAGAGCCTGTAGTTGTTGTTGGACCAGAGCAGCGGCCGCTAGCGGGCACCAGCTACAGCCTGGGCACCCGCGAGTCGGACGAGGTCGACTGGGCCATCAAGACGGTCGGCCAGCAGTACGCTGCCATGTAGAATAGACCACGAAGGACTGTAGCGCGTTGGGTCACGGGCAGGGAGGGAGTGAGTGAGTGAGTGGATCGTTGAGCATGCATGCTCACATCTGTCCTCCGTTTTCATTTCCTGCTTTCTTCAGATAACCTGTAGCATACAATACAAATATTTTGAGATAGCTTAAGAATCAAATGGAACTACTGCGTCTGATTACCTATATCCTGTTAGGTTTTATTATGTGTGACTGGCTGAGAATGGAGGATTGACTGTGTGATGGCCATCTGAAGTAATGAGTGGTTGAAGTTCCTCAATCTGAAGTTGAAGCTGCCAGTCTTTCGAGCGTCGCTACCCCCAAGCTCATCAAGCGAATCCTTCTCACTCTCCAACTTACAGCCTCGACCAACACTAGCACCATTCTCTCTCCCCCCGCCCGCCATGGCTCCGTCCTCCTCCTTCTCTACCGCGCGCGTCGCTCTGATCGGCGCCGGCGCCGTTAACTTTGGCGGCGGCGAAGGCCCATGGGACCACGCGTCTCGGCTCGAGCAGCTCGGTGCCACCATCGTGGCCGTCGTGGATCCGCTAGCGAACAAAGCGCGCGAGAAGGTGGCTCAACGCTCGGCCCCTGGCCGCGGGTTCTCCCACCTGTGGGCCGACTGCGAGGTGTTCGAGAGCGTCGAGGAGATGCTGCGTCGAGCCAAGCCCACCGCCGCCTTCATCGGCGTGCCGCCCTCGTTCCACGGCTGCTACAAGCACCCGATCGAGCTGCAATGCCTACGTGCTGGCGTCCACGTCCTCGTCGAGAAGCCGCTGTCCAACGCGCCAGTGGTCGAAGCGATGCAGTACGCGGCCGAGCTTGAGACCATCCGCCAAGAGAAGAACCTCGTCGTCTCAGTGGGCTACATGTTCCGCTCTTCGGCGTTCGCGCGCGAGGTCAAGCGACTGCTGGCTGGCCGCCAAGTCGTGTGCTTCTCGGCCCGATACAACACTGCGTACGCCAACATCCCGAGCCCGTTCTGGTGGGATTCAGACCACTGCGGAGGGCCGATCGTCGAGCAGGCCACGCACTTCGTCGACCTCGCGCGGTACCTCGTGGGAGAAGTCGTCTTGGACTCGGTATACGCGCGCAGCGTCAAGGCGAGTCTGACTCCTGGGACGCTCGGCCACCTCGCCAAGGTGCCGGTGAGCGAAGCTGAAGTCCCGGAGCACAACCGAGTGCCGCGCTGCCACGTAGCCAACTGGGCCTTCGAGACCGGCGCGTTGGGGTCGCTGGTACATGGCGCGCTGCTGCAAGGCATGAAGTACGACGCGTCGCTCGAGCTCATGGCTGACGGGCTGCGGATCCAAGTGATCGAGCCGTACTCGGACTGCCCGACGCTGCGCGTGCTCGAGGGCTCGTCGGACGAGGAGCAAGTGCTCGAGTTCCCAGGGGACGACATGTACCTGACCGAGGACGAGGAGTTCCTGGCGGCTGTGACGAGCGGACAGGGAGCTGCCGCCAAGCTCAAGTGCGAGTACAAGGACGCCATCCACACGTACACGCTGACGTGCAAGATCCGCGACGAGGCGTTGGCGCATTAGATTGAGCTCGAAGGCGGCTTTGCATGCTCTTTAGGCAACCAATCAATCCCAATTTGGCGAGTGTCATGGACACCGGGCCGACTGCTCACGCGCGACGCCTCGATCGATCCTCTCTTGCGGACAGATCCACAGCTATCAGTCTCGTATCGTTAGCGTCTCAAGAAGCCAGCCATGGTGCGCAAGGCGTCGCGGCTGCCGCCCACGACCAAGTCGGTGGAGGAGATCCTGCTCGAGCGCATGGCCGGCGGCTCTACCTCCGCCAGCAATGGCCACTCGGCTCGCTCCAGCGCGGCGGCTGCCTCCGCTCGCTCCTCCACTCGCCGCCACGCGTCCGTCACGACCGCTCCAGCTCCACGTAAGGCTCTGTCAATCCCTGTAGCGACGAGTAGTCCGTCAGCCCGTCTCACCTGTCTGTTGTCTGTGGACTAGGCCACTCGATGGCAGCCGCCTCGCCACCCGCTCGAGCCTCCGCATCAGTCCCTGCAGCGTCCACTGGTGCCTCGAGCTCCGAGTCGTCGCTGGAGGCGCTCAAGGCCATGGCGAGCGACATTTCGAGCCTCGACGCGCGTCTGCAAGGCCTCGCAACGTCGCTCCTGCCCGCTTCCTCACCCAGCCACCCGTCCTCATCTTCCAACACCGCCGACAGCCTCCGGTCGACGCACCAGCTCGCGATCGAGCAGTTCCTGGCCGACAGCATCCGCGAACTACAGCCACCACGCAAGTCCACCCCCCCCCCCAACAGCTCTATGACCCTATCGAGCGTCGGTGGCGCACAGGTGACGCACAGTGTTCGCGAGCTCCGCTCGACCGTCCGACGACTCGACCGCGTCTTCTACGAGGTGGCAACAGGCGACAAGCAGCGGCATCTGGCCGCCACAGCCATCTCCATGCTCGTGCGCAGCTTCCTCGTGCGTCGGCGCTTCGCCAGGCTGCGCGTAGCGCTCGGTTCCTGGCGCGCGCGGGTCTGCGCCGGCTTCCTTGGCCACGTGGAGCAGTTCTCGGCGCGCGAGGAGTTCCTGAACGCGCAGGTGGCGAGCATGGCGGCTCGGCGACAGGCCGCGATGCTGCAGCGCCTGCTTGCCGAGCTGCGAGACGTGGTGTTGCTGCGTCTGCCGCTGCGAATGCACCAGCGAGACGAAAGCGACGCGCGCTTCCGCAGCAAGCAGCTCGCGCTACTGCGGCGTGTGACGCTGCCTTGGAAGGCGGGGGCTCTGGGTCCTCGCAGCCGCAAGCAGGCCGCTCTTAGCTCCCGAGAGCGGCACCTTGCGGCCAGGCAGCGCCTCGAAGCCACCGGCCGCTTCGACGTGCTCACGCCCGAGATGGTGCACGAGGAGTTCCTCAAGGCCAACGTGCGTACTGTTCGCAGCAACCACGGTCGCCACGTGCTGCGCATGTACCTGCGGCTGCTGGTGGACGAGGTGCTGAAGCCCCTGAAGCGCCGCTGGGCTTTGGCCGAGGACCACGCGCGGAGGAAGGCGCTGCTGAGCGTCTGGCAGGCCTGGCTACCCGTTTTCCGGGCTCAGCAGGTCGACAAGGCGATCGCCAGCGCCGCTGACGGCTCAGCTGCCGGCTCTGAAGCTGCTGACGGAGGCGGTCGACGCCGAATCGCGACGCTCGAGCGGTTCGACAAGCCCGTCAACCTGCGCCGCATCGACGCGCACTGCCGGCTCGCGAGGCTCAGACGCCACCTACGAGCCTGGCACCGCTTCTGCGCGCTGCTTCGCCGTGTCCGCGCGCTGTTCGAGTCCACGACACGCGGCTCTCTGGGCGTCCGCCTGCGTCGCTGGCGCTTGCGAGCCACGTACCAGCGAGCCCTGCGAGCCAATGCCGTCGAGATGTGGCAGGCGTACTGCCGCCGCGTCTTCCAGACTCCGTTCCGTGCCTGGTACGTGTTCGCAGCCAAGAGACGAGCTAGGCGCCTAGCCCAAGAGCAGATCTGCGTCGCGTACGCTCGTCGAGCGCGCAGGCAGGCCAAGTACACGTTCTTCCGGCTGTGGAAGCACCAGGCGCTGTTCGGGACGGTCGAGGGAGCTCACTCGCGGCTGAGTCTATTGCGAGGACTGGAGGACCAGAAGCGGCTCAGTCTCTCGCTTGAAGCCAACGCGGCGCTGTACCGCGACAACATCGCAGCGCTGCAGGCGTCCATCGAGCAGCTGGAGGACAAGCTCATGGAGAAGCAGCAGGAGCTGGCTAGAGCCTTTGCGGACGCGCAGAGCACGCGTTTCGGGATTCACGCCGCTGAACAAGGTATCGCCAGAGTCCAGGGGCTGCTTGAAGCCGTCCGGCATGTTCATCCAGGCTCGGTGGCGAGGCTAGAGCGAGCCTTTGCTGACAACCCGCTGCTGTCTGTTGACCTGAGTGAGGTGCTCGCTCGGCATGCCGAGACGCGACGGCAGCTGCTGGCCCGGCTTGAGCGCGATGAAGCCGCTATCAACGTCTGTGAGGCGTCGAAAGGCTCGAGTGTGCCGCTGGGCAGCGACGACCAGCTGCTGCTGCACCGAGTCAAGTGGCTGCTCTCCAGGCTCGACCTAAGGACCAGCAGCTCGGTTAGTAGCAGTGGGGAGAAGAGCGAGGCGGTCGGCCAGCTCTGTGCGCTGTTCGAGTTCCTGCGAGACGGAGACACGAGCGCGTTGGCGCCGGCGAACGACCCGGAGAGAGACCGCAACCCGCTGCTGGACTGGACCGGTCAGGGAAGCAGCGCAGGCAACCAGGAGGCGGCTAGAGCAAGCCGCAGCGACCTTATGGAGCAGGCAGAGCCGTGGACCGCCTTCCTGAAGAGTCTGGCGCTGCAGTTCGTGCCCGACAAGATGCGGACCGTCAAGGAGCGGCTATTGCGGAGGGCACAGGAGGCCGATGACGAGCTGCAGGCGCTCAAGGCCAGCCCGCACATCTACAACCTGTACAGGTGCGTGCGTTGTCTTGCTCTGGACGTGTGGGCTCGGGTCTGACGCCTTGTTGGTCACCACTAGCGGCTCGGCAATGCCCCAGTGATGAGTACAAGGCAGACGGATGATTGAGGAGCGAGACAAGCACACAAGACTATTACTAGTACCGCTCGCCACCGGCCTCCCTCCTTGCTAAAGCGTCCATGTTGCCTGTTGGTCTCCCTCTCCCTCCGCGTCATTCCTGCCTGCCGACTAGCCGAGAGTGAAGCCGACCGGCAACTCTAAGTGCCTGCTCACCCACCACCGGCGTCGTCCTTGGTGCCCGGTCTTTCAAGATCGAGAGACCGGCCAAGTAGACGACGTAAAGAACTGCGAGTCGACCCGGGGGGACTACTCGTGCTGCTGCTGGTGGAACTTGGCGGCCAGGAAGAGCTTCTGGAAAGACTTGCCGGCGTACCGGTTGATGTGCTCGCAGTACGTGTTCATCTGCTTGGTGATGAGCAGCGCCTCGAGGCGCGACGGCTGGTGCACCGCCTTGAAGAAGTCGGCGTCCTCCTCGGGCACCGTCTCCTCGCCGTTCTCGCGCCGCGCCTTGTTCTCCTCGCGCTGCCGGTTCTGCCACTGCGCGTAGGCCGCGCGCTGCTTGGACATGGCGCGCTCGTAGCCCTGGAACTTGTAGTGCTCCTGCGCCAGCTCGTCCGCCCACAGCGTGATGTTCTTCAGGCTGCTCTCCTGTGGAGCGTGGAGCGGCCCAGATTCACAAAAAAACATGTGGGTCAGTCACACCTGTGAAGTAGCAGCAACGCGACACAACATAAGGCAGGACACAACGTAAGGCCCAGAACGTACGAGGTAGGCGTTGGTGGCCAGGTCGAGGCGGTCGAAGCTCGTGGCGGTCACGGCGCCGTGCTTGGCCACCGCGTCCTGCAGCCAGACCTGAATCATGTCCGAGTTGTGAATCGTGATGGGCAGCTCCTCGAGCATCGTGGCCGACCGGATGTCGCTCTTGGCGAAGCTCTCCTTGGAGAAGACGCCGGCCTTGAAGGCGTCGTAGAAGGGCTTCTTGAGGCGGAAGGCGCGCAGCGCGAGCGTGCCCTTAGCCGTCTCGGCCGAGTCGTAGACGAGGCACACGGCGTTGGGGCCGAGCGTCTTCTGGTACTGGAACTGCGCCTCGATGAGCGCCGAGGTGCAGAAGGTGCCCATGCTGACCGACTGGTACCAGCCGACCTTGTTGTTGTCCATGCCGACCTCGCGCAGGTTCTTCATCATCTCGAGCTGGTACTCGTCCGCCTCCTTCTTGCGCTCGCTGCTGGGCGGCGACGGGAAGCTGTTGGTCACCTCGAGCGCCGCGCCGCGGTCCAGCCCGAGCAGCGAGCCGGCCACCGAGCTCGGCAGGCTCTCGTGGCAGTGCTTGATGATCTGCAGCAGCGCCACGCCCTCGATCTCGACGCTCTCCACAGGCGTCACGCCCTCGAACAGGTCGATCGACTCGGGCGACTCGGGCGGCGCCAGCGTCATGGTCGTCGGCGTTGCAGGGATCGCAGCAGCAGCAGCAGCAGCGGTAGACGCCGAGGCGTCCGACCAGCTGACGGACGAAGACTTGGCCGTGCCTGCCACAATAGCGGCGGCTGTGGGTCTGGTGCGACCCGCGGCGGCCTGAGCTCCCCACGCAGACATGGCGGAGGTGTTAAAGGGGTGGAGGGGCGTGCGGGGCGGGCAGGGGACGCTAAGAAGGAGCGGAGGAAGCGCTGGCAGCTCTGCGCGGGGGCGAAAGCGGCGGATTCCCTCGCGCTCGATGAGCCCTTGATTGGTTCTGCCTCATGACGCGGTTTTCCACCAATCAAATGATAGAACCAATGCGTCAAAGGGGTTTTACGATCTGTGATTGGTGGAAAAACAGCGCCAGACATTTGGTTGGTGGAGGACACGAAAAGCTGCGAACCGACCGACGCGACCACGACCGAGGCGGCAGTCGCTCATTGCTCGAGCTTGAGCCCCCGCCGCTGCCTGCCCGCCCGCCTGTAGCTCGAACCCGTCGCCGAGATGCCCAAGTCCAAGCGCCAGCGCGTCAAGCCGCTCACCAAGGCCGAGAAGAAGGGCAACGCGCTCAAGCAGACGGTCGTGGAGGCCGTGCGCGGCGCCGTCGACAGCTACCGCTCCGTGTTCGTCTTCTCCTTCTCCAACATGCGCACGAACCACTTCAAGCAAGTGCGCCTGGACTTCCCGGACAGCCGGTGCGTCTCCCTCGGCGTCTCTCTGTGTGGGTTTAGACGTCCTGATGGCCTCTAACGCGGCTGTAATCGTCTCGCAATGGCAGCTTCTTCCTGGGCAAGAACAAGGTCATGCAGGTGGCGCTCGGGCGATCCAAGGAGGAGGAGTACGCGGATGAGCTGGCTCGGCTCGCGCGCGACGTGTCGGGCAACACGGGTCTGCTGTTCACCAACCAGGACCGCGCCGAGGTGCTCGCGTACTTCGCCAAGCTGTCGGTCAGCGACTACCCTCGCTCGGGATTCGTGGCCACCGAGGAGGTGACGCTGCCGGCCGGCCCGCTGCCGCAGTTCATCGGCAGCATGGTCGAGTCACTGCGTGGCCTGGGCCTGCCCGTGGACCTCAAGAAGGGCGCCATCGAGCTCACGCGCAACCACACGGTGTGCAAGACCGGCCAGACGCTCACACCCGAGCAGGCCAAGCTGCTGCAGCACTTTGACCGGAAAATGGCCGACTTCCGCCTGCAGATGCTCAGCGTCTGGTCCGAGGGCAAGTACGAGCGCCTGGCCGCCGCCGCCCCGCAGGACGCCGACGAGGACGTGGATATGTAAACGCATTGTAACCCATCGCACTCCATCGAGTAGCCGAGGGGCTGGAGCCAGACTCGGTCGCTCGATGGATGCTGCGCTTTTGCCTTCATTCAGTCCGTTCAAGTGGATGGAAAGCAGGGAGTTAGACTCGCCAGAGTTCTCAGCGGCGTCTTGTTGTCATCGTCAGTGATGTGACGAATTCTAACGACTGTCAGCTACACTGGAACTGTCGTTCAGGCTCGGGCGGTGAGTTCGGCCTCGGTCTTGCCGTTGCCGAGCCGCTCGACGCTGTGGCGCAGCTCGAGGATGACGCCGGCCGTGTCTGCGGCTGTAAAGACCGACGAGCCGGCCACGATCATGTTGGCTCCGGCCTTGGCCGCCGCGCCGATCGTAGCGGGGCCCAAGCCGCCGTCCACCTCAATGTCGAGCGTCGGGAACTTGGCACGCAGCGTCTCGACCTTGGGCATCATGTCGGCCATGAACTTCTGACCGCCAAAGCCCGGCTCGACCGTCATGACGAGCACCATGTCGACCTTGTCCACGAGCGGGAAGACGTCGGCCACGGGCGTGCCGGGCTTGATGGCCACGCCGACCTTCATTCCAGCGTCGCGGATCTGCTGGATGAGCGCCAGCGGGTCACTCGTCGCCTCGAGGTGGAAGGTGAACTGGTCTCCACCGGCGTCCGCGATGGCGCGCACCCACTGCTCGGGCTTGGAGACCATCATGTGGCAGTCGAAGAAGGCGGAAGTGTGTGGACGAAGCGCCTGGATCACGGGCGGCCCCCACGAGATGTTGGGCACGAAGTGGCCGTCCATGACGTCCAGGTGCAGGTAGTCGGCGCCAGCGGCCACCACCTTGAGTGCCTCGTCCTTGAGGCACGACAGGTCCGACGCCAGCAGCGACGGGCCGATCTTGCACGCGCAGCCGTGGCACATGGCGGGCTGTAGGTACGGTAGCTGGAGAGCGAGGCAGAGCGGAGCGGAGCGCCGAGAGGAATGCGAGGTGAATCGCGTAGTGGCCGTCGTCATGAGCATCATCCATCCGATCAACCGCTATTTATCGCATAACTAGCTCTGATAGTTTTAATTAATCACATATATGCATTGCTATAATACGTTTATTGCGGATAAATTCACCTGGGAGAGCAGTGATTGGTTGAAAAGGTGTCGGGGGCCGCGCCACCCTCCATTGTGGTGACAGCAGTCGACAACAGGAGAGCGGGGAAAGGAAGACTTGGGGTGGCGATGACGTCGACGCAGAAGCTGGCGGAGCTGAGCCGGCAGATCTTCCAGCGGCTGCCGCAGCGGCAGACGGCGTCGGGCAACAAGGTGATCAGCAAGCAGCTGCGCGGCGACAAGGTGGCCTCGTGGTTCAAGAAGCCGATCGCGCTGCGCCTCGGCGGAGACGACCCGAGCTTCGAGATCTACAACCAGGAGCGGCTCGGCAAGCTGGACCAGATGAAGCGACGAGGCAAGTCCATCCCCAAGAAGGGCGCCGGCAAGCGCTCCAAGAAGTAGGCGGCCTTCCTGGGTCTAGACGGGCTCAATAGAGCTCGATACTAGCACCAGAGGAGCAGGAAGAGAGGAGCAATCGCTCGTGCGAACCGGAATACAGACAGACGGCCAGCGATATGGACGGCGAGGTCTCTTTCGTTACCAGCCACTCTTCTCAGCCTCCCATGGTGTTGTACAGCTGCCGACAGTGTCGGCGACGGCGTTCGAGCCGCGCGCGTGTCGCTAGGGCGGCACGGGCAGCCGCAGGCCGTCGAGACACCACAGATCCGCCGCGTCCTCCAGCGCCAAGCCCAAGTCGCTGGCGCTCGCCATCACCATGTCGGGCGCCGAGAAGCGGCCGAAGACCTGCACGCCTTGCGAGTGCAGCGTCAGCGTCGGGAACAGGTCGCTGTGCGCCGGGAGCGGCAGCGTGAACTCCATCGCCTGGCCGTCGCCGTCGCGCAGCACCGCGCCGTCCACTGTGAAGCGCACGAGCGCCGTCGCCGTGGCCGCTGACTGCGGGATGGCGATCGTCAGGCGCGGCGTCTCCCTCCTGTCTTGATCTCGGTCTCCAGGGCCTTCGCTTCGGCCCTGGCCCCGCTCCTCTCGGTCGTCGACTATCCTCGTCAGCACGCCGACCGTCGACTGGAAGCCGTAGCCGCGGTTGACGGCGACGAAGCTCCGCCGGTTGGCACCGACCAGCACGTGGCCGGCAGAGTAGAACCCGACCTGAAGGTGACCGCATGCAAACAATAGTCCAATCAGTACCCGAACGCCATCCTCAGTCCAAGCCACTGAGCGAACGCACCGAGTACCGCGTGGTGCCGACGAGCGAGTTGAGCGCCATGGACCGCGTCGACACGCCGATGCAAACGCTCGCGTCCGTCCCGCCGCCTGGTCGTGCAGTTCCAGACCCAGCGGGGCCTTGTGGTACATCGCTGGAGCTGCTTCGCTCCAGCATCCGCTGGGTCTGCGAGCCTGCTCGGGTCGGGGACCGCACCTCTTGCAGCGACATCTCAAAGTACGCGAGGCGGTTCCTGGGCAGCGGCACCGTGGCTCGCACGCTGCGGTACATGCCCGGGCCGACCTTGGTGGCGCAGTGGCGGCCGCACGACAGGTAGATCTCGTCGTTGCAGTCCTGCGGGTTAAACACCGGTACGAGCAGGTTGCGCGCGCCAGTGATGGTCGCCGCGCGCTCCAACCTCAGCTGGTCGCGCGCCTGGTACAACACGTCGTCCGAGAAGTTGGAGAACGCGAGCTGCACTCGTCTTCGAGCGCGCGGAGACGCCGGGATGGACCGCGGACTCGCCGAGCTGATGGGCACGTACGACCCGGGCTGCGTCAGCACGTTGGCGGGTCCGTCCGGCAGCTGTAGGTGTGACGATGACCCTTGTATATGACTGGGAGGCAGTCGAACCGTGGCTTCGAACGACCGCAATGGGATCTGGAAGTGCATGACCCGCCGGATGCGCTGGTCGATGTTGGACGGCACCATGCACTCCTTCTCCCGGTACTCGAGCACCACAGCCGTCACTGCGATCCACATACAAGAGAATGGCAAGGGGTCAGTGACTAAGACTCTCAGTATAAGGAGCCCTTCGACGACCGCGCCACGTACTGCTGGCGTCGCCGATGTAGCCGTCGGGTCGGTGGCGGCGGTGGCTGCGATGGAACCCTCGACCACCTCCGCTCGGCTCGTCGGCAACCGCGGCGCTCGCCATGTCTCTGAGCGTGTCGCTCGACCGCTGCAGCGTGTCCTCGACGAGCTGCAGCACGCGGTAGAAGAGCGCGCAGGCCGTCGACACGCCCGGGAAGCGCATAATCAAAATAAATACCCCGCGGCAGACGCACAGCGCGCTCGCGGCCACCAAGTGGTTCAGGTACTTGACGACTGCATGCCGCCCAAAGCACAACACAACACAACCAGCAAGACAGTCAGGCAAGTGGCTCCATCATCACGCTCACCACTATCGGAACGCACCATCGACCGCCCACTGCACGACGCCGCGCACCTCGTCCGGCTTGGCCTCCGCCCACACGTCGCTCTCGGCCAGCGTGTGGCCCAGCTTGCCCGCGCCTGAAGGCGACGGCGACGCGTCCACCATCTTGGCGAGCTTGCGCTTGAGCTCCTTGACCAGCGACGTCGGCAGTCGCAGCCGCTCCTGCAGCCGGTCCAGCGCCCCCAACAGCGCGATACACACGAGCAGCAGCTGTCGTCGAGGCCACCTGGTGGTCAATACTCCGCTTGTTCGCGCAGCAGGGCAGGAGAGAGCTCACTCACCGTGTCCTTGGTGTCCGAGACGGATTGCACCGCGAAGGAGTACACGCGGTCGCTGAGCGACTCGCAGCTCGCCGTCACGCCCGCCCCATGGCTCATCGCTTGTTCTCCCGCTCTGCAGTCGGCAGGTCGCCCGTCAGCACCACTCTGTCAAGCAGCTGGCCGTCCGCCAACGCACCTAGAGGGTTGTTTGGCGTCGAGACGATCGCCTGATTCAGTCGCTTAGTTGATCCCCGCGGCGGCTTCTTCCGCGCCGCGTGAGCTGTTCGTCCGGGCGCGAGCCGCCGGCGGTTGGTCGTCTACGTGTGCCGGTGGTTGGCCGCCTCACGTGCGGCGGGTGGTTCGACTTCGACTCGCGGCGCGTCCTCTTCCTTCCTTCCTTCCTCTTCCTTCCGCCCCGCGCGTCGCTTTGCCTTGCCTCGCACGAAGGGAATCAATCGTCTTGCGTTCACTATGCTGTCCCGCCGGGGATGGATATCCGGACGAACGTCCTTCAAAGAAGGACGAGAAGCAGAGGAAACACCTCGGATTCGAGGTTTTATCAGATACTTTTGGTCGTGATTGAATGAGAAATGAATCAACGTGGACTCCATGATGGAGAGATGGAGCAGAGCACCTTGACGCAGATGAGTCGGCGTGTCGTTTCGGCAGTCGATGCTGTTCAGCTGCAGCACCGTCCGCGACCGGCGGCTGTGTGCATGGCGATGCCGAGTGGTGTGGCGCCCGCATCGAGCTCCTTGTCGATGCATGGCGTGGCTTACTGTAAGGAGGCGGGAGCTGGCACAGTTCGTGTCCAACGAGCCGTTGCGAGCGAGCTGGGCCTGGCAGTTAGTTTGCCGCTATCTCGTGAACGGGCAAGTGCACAGTCGCCCTCTTTTCGCACGCACTGGTCTTGTTACCCCACGCCACTCGCCATCAACCGCCCGCACAGACTCACCCTGCATCACTTGGCTCCGCCTTGCGGATGCGATCCCGCCATGCGGTGCACGGCCGTCTGGATCTGCTGGCTGAAGCTGCACAGGCGCAGGAACTCTTCGATCCGCTCCTCGTGCAGCTTACGGGCGGCGGCCTCCTCGCTCTTGATCATGCCTCCCAGCCGCTTGATCTCCTCGAACGCCTGCTTCTTCATGCTCACGGCGCTCGTCATGCCGTCGCGCAGGCGCTTGATGCTCACGAGCTTCTCCCGGATCGCCGCCTCAGCCACCGCGCACTTGCGGTGGCACTCGAGCTGCGCGCCGGGGATATTGAGCGTGCACTCGGCCAGGAGCGCCTGCAGCTGCGCTGGGTCCGACTTGATGCACACGACGATCCTCGCGACAGCGTTGGTCCTCTCCTGGTTCTGCTGCGACAGCTGCGCGTGGAGCGCTTGCACGGCCTGCCGGTGCGCCAGGATCTCCTGCATGTCCTTGGCGTCCTTGGCCTTCTGGCGCAGCTGCGACACCTCGTGCTCCGTGCGGTAGATGGCCCCACTGAACTTGTTGTACTCGGCGATCATGGTGCGCAGGATCATGTCGTCGTCCTCCAGGATCTCGCCCAGCAGACTGTCCAGCTCCGCCTCGTCGTTGGCTGGCGCCGCAGTCGCCGCCGAGAGCCACGCGCTCTCCGACTTGACGCGCGGCTCCGACTTGATGTGCATGGAAGACCCGGTTGCAGTGGACGCCGGGTCGTTCAACTGCTCGTCGTCGCTCTCGGTCAGGTCCACGACAAAGGACTTGCTGGAGCTTGGCTGGACTGTAGCGACGCTCGGAGGAGCAGAGGCGACTGGTGGCTGGGCTCGAGGCGTCGACTGATTCTCGTGGATGTAGAGCCCGCTCAGCTCACTCAAAGGCGTGTCCGTGGGTGAGACCGCGGGGTTGACGCCACGCTCGCTCTTGATCAGTATGCTGTGCGACTGGCGGTAGGCCGCCATGGCCAGCTCCAGGTACGCCGGCGACCACTGCGAGAAGCAGACAAGCTTCGGCGAGCTCCCTGTCATCATTGCAGTAGAAGTGTGGTAGCATTGGAGCGGATATCAACGTTTCAAAGAGAGAAGAAGTCCAGCAAGCGCACCTTCGATGGCGAAGTACATGTGGTTCCCGTTGCTCGGCGTTTGCAGGTGCTTCTCGTTGCAGCAGCCGGCGCACTGGTACGTTCTGCAGCTGACGCACAGGAAGTCGGCGCCCTTGCGTCCGCACACCTCGCACACTAGCGACCGCCAACGGCGTTAATACTTCAGCCACCAAGTCCTTCAACAACAGAGGAGGCGATCGTACCGTTAACCGGCGCAATGTACTCTTGGTGCGGCCGGCCGTCGCCCTTGCTCTCCTCGAGCTCGCCGCGAGCCGCGCCGCCGCTGCGCTGCATCTCATGGTGCTCGCGCAGCTCGCACTGCCGGCAATAGAGGCGCGCGCACTTGGTGCATGCCCAGTCGGCCAACGCCTCGCGGCAGCTCTCGCACCGGCGCCGCCTGAGATCTGCCGTCCGCGCCATCCGCACAAAGAGTCAGAGGCCGCACTAGCGTACAGGACCAAGCAGCTGACACGCACCGGTGGGCTCGAACGGCGCGTCGAACGCCGGGTCCGCGAAGTCCTCGAGCGGCATGGCGGCGGATGCGGATCACCACTTGGGGAACGTTGGCGGCAGATTGAGTGAGGTGTTTTGATCAATCAGAGCGCGGTATATGTTTGACAGATAAAATCATTGGCCGAAATTTAGTTATTAAACTGTAATTAATTGCATCCAGCGGGTCCATACGGGTAATTTTTGTTTTTCAGCAGATGCATGTCGAAGCTGGTATCTGATCACCACTTGGCGATCTACAACGGTCGCATCACAGCAGCAAGGAGAGCGAGCAAGAGAGAGAGAGCGATGGAGCTGACGCTGATCGACGCCGAGTTCCGCTGGTTCCCCCAGCAGGAGGAGGATGCGGCCAAGCTCCCGCTGCCAGAGGAGATGCGGGTGGCGGTGCATCTTCCAGCCTCGGGAGACGTGGAAGCGCAGGAGCTGTCACTGCCGTACACGCTCCGCGTCACGACGTCCAAGGCCGGGGAGCAGAAGGAAGGCAGCGGAACTGCAGGGACGCGACCGTTTGTGCTCAAGGTGCTCGACGGCACGCATCTGCTCACCTCGTCCAGATTGAAGGTCGAGGACTTTGTCCCGCCGCTGACGGAGGGCCGCCTCAGCATTGTCCGGGACGTCGTCGTCAGCAACGTAAGTACCTACACCTTGCTAAATGACCAAGTGAAAGGCGGGGAGGCTCACGTTAGCGCGTATGATCAGGTGAAGGCGACGCTGCAGGTCATTGTCCGTACCAAGACGGACCGTCGCCCGCGCGAGCTGGTGAACAAGGGGCTCGTCGTGTGGCAGCGCGCGGCAGCGATCGCCCACCAGGTTCGTGCTGACTGGAGTCCTCGCCAAGTCCATGAACTGAACTGCCATACTGATGCTCACTATTGCGGCACAGTTGTCGCTGCACAAGAACAAGGTGGCCGTCGGGCTGCTAACTCCCGTGCTGGGCACGCTGCTCGGCCTCGTAGCTACCTCGCCACTCTGGCTGCCGCTCACGCTGCTGGTCGGTATCATGGGCTTCCCGCTGTGGTTCGTGATTGGCGTCGCGGCGGCGCTTGTGCTCGTGTTCGCAGCAATGTCGGCACTGGTGGCGGTGCAAGTGGTGCGCTCGGCGCGCGTCAAGGCGGCGGTCGACGGGTTCCTGCGCAGTCCGCAGGGGCAGCTGGTGCTATTCCAGGGCACCGAGTCCAACCAGAGACTTGCACCGGGAGAGGTGGCCGCCAGAGTGCAGCAATACGTGATGGAGAACCCGTCGCACAAGCTCCTGGCGAGCCTGGCGATCGACTTTGTCGGCTCGGCGACCTTTGCTGTCCCCGTTGTGGGCGAGCTGGCGGATCTTTTCTGGGCCCCCGTGTCCGCCAAGCTCGTGTCGGCGATGTACTCGGAGTCCTCGCCGCGCATGCACTACTTGGCGTTCCTGGAGGAGTTTCTCCCGTTCACCGACGTGATCCCGACGGCGACTTTGGCCTGGTACGCATTGCATTTTGACGCAGAGCGGCTCTCGCTAAAGTTGAAGTTGCTAAGTTCGTTTTTGCTCGGATGACCAGGATGAAGGAGAACTTAAGCTTCTTCCGCAAGAATCCGTCGTCTGCCGCCACATGAAGTGCCGCGTGCGTCGCGAGCATGCAGTGCATTGCAACTTGAGGCTGCTGCGCGTCGAGTGCCCACTGCTTGGCCAAGCGAAGTGGATGAATACATGGGTGAGGCGGCATTTTGACTTTGGATAATGCAAGCTGTCGCTTTGCTTGGTCCCGATTTGGAACGAGAAGCCGCTGATGCCGCCAGATCTAGCGGCAGGTCTTATCCCAGTGCAGCAGTGCCAGCTGGGTTCTACGACCCCAGCGCTGCCCAGCTCCTTCCTGCCCGGCATCGGGTTGCCAAGAAACCAGCATCTTGTTCAGCGCCAGCACCTGAAAGTGCTGCGCAGCAGCTGACTCAACGGAACGACCTCGCTAAGTTCGCATTTTCGCAGAAGGAATCTGCGAACATAGCGTTTCTTCCACCTTTCAAAAATACATGTTGAACACACTATGGGAACGAAGAAGCGTGTTCCCGCCCTTTGAAGCGCTCAAAGGTCCGTTGCCGGACGCATTCCCCGATATTCCAGGCGCCGCACACCCGACGAAGAGAGTCATGGACGACTGCTGCGACTTGAGCGCCGCCTACGTGCAGGTGGTGACGCCTCCGAGCCGCCGCACATGCCCCAACGAGCCGCCGCGCGTCCTCCGCGAGCGCGCCGTCTACCCGTTGCGCGTGGGGCCCAAGCTCCCGTGTTTGGACGACGACGACGACGATGAGGATGTCGGCGAGCCCAAGCGCTGGCCAGAGCGTGACGCTGGCGCCGCGTGTGTGCGCCGGGCCGACCCGGTCTCCCGCCGCGCTGCATGAACTCGTCAGCCGCGGACCGACCGACCGACGCGACGACTACCGCTCCTATCTATCAACCACGCCGGTGCCACCAAGCCAGCGCGCGCGAGACACCTCACCCGCTGCGGCGCTGCTTCATTTTCCCGAGGCGGATGTCGCCCGCCCGCCCGCCCCGTGAGCCGCGATCAAGACCGCACGCAAGCAGTACATTATGAACTTGAAGTACCAATAATGAATGACGCCGCTGAACTGGACGCCCATGGCTCACTCAATCGCTTTCTTCCCTTCGCGGACGATGTCTTGTTCATCTAGCACGTATCCACATATTGGTCACTCCTCGCATGGTCCGCGGTTGAAGAGCGCACGTCGGGTCGAGTCGGTGGATTGGGCGTTCTTATCCCTGGAACCAGACCAAGCAGCTCCGTGTGGAGCGCACCTCTCCTCCAAACCGCTAGCGTGGCCTACAGCTGCTTGATCATGGCGTGGACGGGGTAGTCCGGGTCCTCCCAGTACGCCCACGACCGGACGCGGCGGTACCCGAGCTTCTCGTAGAACGGGACGGGCGGGTCGAAGGCCTTGAGCTCGACAGTCGCCAAGCCGCGGCGGCGGGCCCAGGCTTCGAGATGGGCGACCAGGAGGCGTCCGATGCCCATGTGGCGCACTGTCGAGTCGACCACGAGGCGGAAGACCTCACAGCTCCGCTCTGGCTTGGGGACAGCGGCGATGCAGCCCACGACGCGGCCGCCCCCGCCCTCCGCATTGATCGTGGCGACCCAGAAGTCGCCGCCAGGAGCAATGTACGCGCTGTAGACGTCCGACAAGTCGGTCTCGTGGACCTTCCGGACCAATTCGACCCATCGGTGCTCGAGCAGCGGGTCGTCCGCGTTCGCCATCATCCCCTCGGCGAACAGCCGCTTGACATCGGGAGCGTCCTCTTCTTGGAACGGACGGATGCGGACGGCCTTGTCGGTCTGGTGCTGGGATGAATGGACCGACATGGGGGCGTGGGCTGCTGCGGGTACGTTGGCAAGTGACTGGGTCGTCTTGAAGTGTCCTTGACGCCGTCGCTCGGGGCAGTCGACGCCCGTTGCCACATGCCATTTGAGCTGCGACCTCACGTTGTATCCTTCCGTCAACACTTTCATTGCGTCAAAAGTGTTGGCACACACATCGACGAAAAAGTTTAGATGAGCGATGAATGCGTACAGTATCATCCCCAATTACAGAGCCCTCATCTACACTGAACTCGCATGTCAAGGGATGTCCGTAGTCGCCTCGCCAAGTCCTTCGTGACGCCTCATGGACATCTATCTACCCGTGGCTCCGATGGAGCCTTATCCACACTCTCATACCTTCCACCTTCCTCTCAAGTCGCCATGGTCACCTCCACGCCCACTACCACGCGCTCCATCCGCATCCGCCAGTACCGCGACGCCGACCTGCCACAAGTCACTCGTCTGTTCGCTGAAGGCATGATGGCGTACTCGCTGGACCCGAAACTGGAGCACCGCTGGGTCGACTACATCGCCAAGTCCAAGCAGACGGACCTGGCCGACATCTACGGCACGTACATGGTCCCCGGCGGCAACTTCTGGGTCGCCACACTCTCCGAGTCCGAGTATGAAGGCAAGGACAATGACGACCGAGTGGTCGGCCTGGTGGGGCTGGAAGTCAAGCGCGAGGGCCACGGAGAGCTCCGTCGGCTGTCGGTCGACGCGAGCCTGCACCGCATGGGTATCGGCCACCGCTTGGTGGCGCATCTCGAGGCCTGGGCTCGCACTCACGGCTTCCAGACGATCGAGCTCCATGCGAGCCATGCACGCCAAGGACCGCTCGCCTTCTACCGCCGACAGGGCTACCACCACGCGCAGACATTCGCGTTCTGGGAGGACCCGGTGTACGAGGCGTTCGCCATGGTCAAGCAGCTGCAGTAGTGAGGGGCGAAGAGCGAGCAGACGGAGGGAGAAATGCATATTAAAATCACATTCACACATGCGTCTCGGATGGAGAATCAGACCTCGAGCGGCTACGATGTCGTCCGGGTGTCTCATCGCCGTCTATCTGGACCCATAAGCGTCGCCTACTCGTCGTCGACGTCCATGCCGCTAGCCGCCTTGGTGTTCTGCTTCTTGTCGTTGGGGACGTCGCCCTCCTTGGCCTCGGCCTCGGCCTCGAGCGAGTCGATGTCCTCCTGCGTGATGAGTCCGCTCTTGAGCAGCTGCGCCTTCTCGGCCTCGACGACGATGCGGCGGCGCTTGGCGTCCTTCTGCTGCTTCTTCTTGGACGGCCGGTGCTTGCGCAGCACGTTGCGCGCGCCGTTCTGCATGACCTTGACCTTCTTCTGGTTGCGCACCTCGGTGCGCTTCTTCCGGAGCAGCTTGATCTTCTTCTTGTTATTCGACTGCACCGACGGGGCCGACGTCATGGCTGCTGCTGCTGCGTTAGGCGGTGCTTGAGGAGCTTGAGGAGCTTGAGGTGCTGCAGGTGCTGCAGGTTACGGGCAGACAGCGAGCGACCAACAGGCAGCGGCGTCCGGCGTTCCAAAGTGGCGATGGCGATGGCGATGGCGACTCGCCTTGCTTGATGATTGGGCTGGCCAACCAATGGTGGAGGGGTACACTGAAGGGTACACTTTCGTAACCGCACTTTACCGAGATGCTTCTGTACTGTCATGTGTGACGTGTGATGGACTCAAACAAGTCAAGGCAGCGTCATTGAGCTGCTCGCTGCATGCTCGCTTCATGGTGACAAAGTGGCGGACAGCGCCTTGTGTGGGTAGGTGGGGACGGCCCGCCGTCTACAGGTTATATTTGCCGTACTTGTCGCCGCCGAGGCCCACCTGGAGCGTCGTCTCGTCCAGTATCCGCTGCAGCTCGCGCTTGGCGTCGAGCACTGCAGCTCGAGTGGACGCCTCAATGGCCTGCACAGAGCACAAACAACACAAGGCGTCAGCACGAAACCTGTCAACAGCTCAGTCAATGACAGCCAGCGTACCAGGTAGAGCTTGCGCTCGCCGGGGTTGGGCTTGCGGCCGGCGGGCACGAACGACCCGCGCGCGATGATCGCGGCGCCCGTCAGCTCCGAGACCGACTCGCTCGCCTCCTTCTGCGTCACCTTCCAGCGCGCCTGCTGCGGGTAGTCGTTGATCTCGAGCTCGTCCGTGAAGTGGTCGTCCTCGTCGGCCGCTCCGTCCTTGCCGCCCTTGTACATCAGGTCCAGGTTCTGGATGATCTTCTGCGCCTTGATGAACGCCGACATGGCGACGCTGTCCATCGCAGGAGGGGCGGTCGACGACGCCGGAGCAGCAGGATTCGACTGCGGAGCGCCATCGGCCGTGGCTACATCACGCGAAGGCTCTTCACCGTCCTCGTCCTCGTCTCCAGCACCACCGTTCTGCTGTAACACACAAGGACAAACACATCGTGAGTCCGCCGGTCGGAGCAATAGCACTTGATCGACAGCTAACCGCACCTCGACAAAGATGCCCTGGTCGATCTCGTACTGCCGCTTTTGCAAGTCGGCCACGCGCTGCGTCTCGTTCCGCTCCGTCTCGTCGAACGTGAAACCCTTGCCCTTGAAGCCACTGCCGTGATACCGCGCCTCGCCGCGCTTTACCTTCTCCTTGAAGCCGTCCGCGAGCGCCACCAGCTCCGGCGGGACGACCTGCTTGGCACTCTCGAGCGCCTTGACCAAGTCCACTGCGTACTCCTCCTCCTGTTCAGCCGCAACACGTCTCAGTCGTCAGTACAAGGCGTCTAGGTGCCTCTCAACTTGGTGAGCACGTACATCGGGTGAGATGAACGTGTACGTCGTCCCCTTCCGGCCAGCGCGACCAGTGCGGCCGACGCGGTGCACGTAGTCTTCCAAGTGGTTCGGACAGTGGTAGTTAATCACGAGCACGAGGTCCTTGACGTCCAGGCCGCGGCCAGCCACCGACGTCGCCACCATGAGCGTGCGCACTTTGCGCTTGAAGTCGTCGATCGTGTAGTCGCGGTCCACTTGGTCCTTACCGCCTGCGGGTCATAGATCAGCCAGACATCCGCAGTCAGTCATCTGTGAAAGATACAACAACAACAGCCAGAACGCCATTCGAACGTACCGTGCAGTGAGAGCGCAGGGTATCCGGCCTTCATCAGATCCTGGAAGAGCTTGTCGCACGCTTGCTGGGTGCTGACGAACACCAGCACGTTGCCCTTCTCGTACCAGAGGCCGAGCAGCTGCAGCAACCGCATGAACTTGTCGCTTTCCTCGCGCACCTCGACGTACTGCGTGATGTCCCCTGACGCGGTGCTGCGCGCGCCGACCGTGATCTCGACTGGTTTCTTGAGCACCTTGCGCGCCAGCGACTCGACGGCGCGTGGGAACGTGGCCGAGAAGAGCAGCGTCTGTCGGTCCGGCCGGATGTTGAGCATGATCTTGGTGATCTGCGGCTCGAAGCCCATGTCGAACATGCGGTCGGCCTCGTCCAGCACCACGTACGTCACGCGTTGCAGCGACACCATCTTGCCGGCGCTCATGCACAGGATGTCGATCATGCGGCCAGGCGTGCAGATGACCACGTCCGACCCGCGCTTGAGGTTGGCGATCTGCTCCGACACGGACGAGCCGCCGTACACCGCCGTCGCGCGCATCCCGAGGCCCTTGGCGAACCGCTTGGCCTCCAGGTAGATCTGCTGTGCGAGCTCTCGCGCTGGCGCCAGGATGAGACCAATAGGACCTTCGCCTTCTTGGAGCGGCGGCTGATGGAGGATGTGGCGGAACATGGGCAGCAGGAACGCAAGCGTCTTGCCGGACCCGGTCTTGGCGATGCCGATCACGTCGCGACCCGACATGATGGCGGGCAGAGCCTGCCGCTGGATCGCGAACGGCTCAGAGTACCCGTGTTTCTGGATGAGCTGGAGCATGCGGACGCTAAAGCCGCATTGGGTCCACTTCTGGAGCGGCCGGGGGCAGCTCTTGCCGCGGATCTTGATCTCAAACTCCTTCCGGACGGCCTCCACCTCCTCCTCTGTCATGTCCTTGATCTCCTTCGGGACCACGTAGAACTTCTTCTGGAACGGGATGTAGTTCATCTGAGAGTGGTCGACCGCCTTGATCTCCTTCTTCCTCTGGGCGTCCTGCAAGATCTCGAGCGCGGATCGCTGGTCCACCTCCGCAGCGTCCTCGCCGATAATGTCTTCCTCGAATCCTTGGTAGATTCGCCCGGTGCCAACCTTCTTGACCCCGCCAGCGCCATCCTCAGTCGCTGCGCTGGCGCCGTTCGCAGTCGCCCCCGTTGCCTCTGTGGCTTGCCCAGATTCCTTTTCGCGCTGCTGCTTGAGCGCCTTCATGAACTCCTTGAGCTCGCGCTCTTCCCGCGCCTCTCGCTCTTTGGGAGTCTCCTGCTTGGCTGACTGGCTTTGTTCATGCTTGGGGGCTAGAGCCTTCTCGACCTTCTTCGTGGGCTGAGCATCAGCAGCGGGGAGGAAGGTGCCGTAGATGTCGATCTTGTGCTTGGACTCGATCTCGTCCAAGGAGATGACGTTCGACGCCGGGTTCGCGAGCGAGTTGTGGATCGCCGCTTCGTCCACCAGGCCAGCCATGTAGGCGTCCAGCGGGTCGACTTCTTGCACCACCTGCTGGATACGCTCGCGCTGCTGCTTCTCCTCGTCCGTCTCCTTCTTCGCCAGGTGCTCGGGTGTCAACAACGGCAGCTGCTTCGGGACGGCGTCCACAGGTGCAAGGAACTTGGCGGCTTCCTCCTCCTTCTGCTTCGCTTGCTGCTCGCGCCACAGCTTCATCTTCTCTCGGCGGCGCTTCTTCTCGTCGTTATCGCCAGGCTTGTCGCCAAATGGCTGGGCAGTCAGGGCGTTTGCAGCCTTCGCCGTCTTCTTCAAGCCGCCGTTCCTCGCTCGCGCGTCTCCCTTGAGCGCAATGCTCGAGAACTTAAACGTCTTGGCGCGTTCAGTAGTTGGGACGACCGCTTTAGGCGCCGGTGTCGGTGCAGCAGGTGGCGGATTGGAACCTGCGGACGCGGTGGTGCTTGGTCTGTCTCGACCACGACTGCGGCTGCGGCTGCGGCGACTCGCAGTGCGTCGTCGATCACGGCTGCGACTTCGGCTGCGACTTCGGCTGCGGTCCCGCTTCCGGTCATTCTTCGCCGTGCTCGTGTTCGTCGAAGGCACTGAGCTTGCTGCTGGTGGTGCCTTGTCCTTCGCAGGCGACTCCGCTTGCTTCTTGCTTGGCGACGGAATCTCCGCAGCCTTGGCGTCCTTGTTGCCACTTACAGGAACATCTGGAGCGGTCAACGTTGCAGGTGGTTGAGTTGCAGCTGGCGCCGCAATGACCGTAGCGGTAGGTTCACTGGCGGTTGACTTTGGCGCGGCAGCTTCCTTAACGGGAGCACTCGTAGCCTCGCTCTTTGATGCAGCGCTCGCAGCCTCGCTCTTCAATCCATGATCAGCCTCCTTCTTCGCCTCCTTCTTCTCTCTCTCCTCACTTGGGCTTCGGTGCTTGGAGGTCCTCAGCTTGGGAGACCGCGACCTCGACCGACGGTGACTCGACCGCTCGTCCCTCCTGGAACCACGCGGCGCCGATCGACTGCGCGACGCCTTGGCGTCCGGCGAGCGCGATCCGTGACGTCGACGGTGGCTGCGGCTGCTCTTCCTGTCCTTCTCGCGCCGGCTCTTCTTGCTCGCCTTGCGCTTCCGGTGGTGGCTGCTGCTCCCGCCTCGGTCCCGCGATCGCGGCGAGCCGGACGAGCGGGACGAACTAGCAGAGCGCGAGCGCTTACGCCCCCGAGTAGCGGATCGCGATCGCGACTTGGACCGCGTTCTGTGGCGGTGGCTGCGCTTCTTTTTGGCGTCGGCGCTGTCCGACCGGCTGCGACTGCGGCTCCGACTGCGTCCACGGCGGCGCTTACGGCCGCGATCGCGGTCACGCTCCGACCGGCGCGCACTGGCGTCGACTGCCATCTCCGATCCGGCCTTTCTCACACTTCCCGGCGGTATCCTGGCTCTGTTGACCCGATTCAAGCCGCGAGACTAGCTGGAGGTGCTCACAGATGTGTCAGGCGACTCGTACGCGTGCTGGAGGTCGTCGGTCGCGGCGGCGCGGCGCGATCCCCCTCGGGCGTCCCTTTCCCTTCCTTCCTCCGCCTTTTGGCGATACAAAGCGCAAGTGCCTGCTCCAAAGCGCTGAGCAGTGGCTCCGTGGCTCGTTTCGTGTCGGGCGCTTGCGATTGGAGGAAATCGTGCATCGATCCGTCAAGTATTGGTTGAAATTGGAGTTGATGTTTTCTCACAAGAGTGACAGGCAACTTCATTTTAGTACAACTCACAAAATGGAGTTATGGATATACCGCAATTCGAGTTATAGCTCCTCGCTCGCTTCAACATGGACTTCCTCGTCCAGCCAGCTTCTGCCTTCTCCGATCTCCATCGCGGTCTGTGCGAGTCGTGAAGCCTCGCTGTGCTTGTCGCTGTCGCCTCAATTGGCTCGCCTTAGAAGTACAGGTACTCTTTCCGCTTGCGCTTGGAGAAGATGATGGCGCCGAACATGAGCGAGTCGTAGTGCGGGAAGTCGTTCGAGTTGGGCAGGTGCCCGATCTCGCCGAACGTCGTCATGCCCATGAGCGACGCGCCGCCTGACCAGTCCTTGAACGCACCCACCTAGACACGCATATGCAATGCAAACGTCAAGTCAGCACATCACGCTCCCTCCCGCCTTAAAGGCGACCTGGTCTTACCATCTCGGCCATGCTCTTGTGGCCCAGCAGCGCCTGAACGCCGGCCGAGAGGAACATGAGGCAGCCGATCGTCTCGTGGATGTGGAACTTGTTGCTTTCGATCGCCTGGGACCCCATCTGAAGGGCCGAAATCACACACCACAGCGTCATCAGTTGTCGCATCTCAATGCCAGAGCTCTCGCAACAGCCACGCACCTTGTTGATCGCCGTCTTGAGCGACTGCGCCGACGTCTCCATCAGCACGACGTTCGTCCCGGACGCGATCGTGCTGGTCGTGCTCAGCGACCCGTCGTCGTTGATGCCCGTGATGACGGCCGTCATGTTGATCAGCTTGGACCAGTCGCTCGACTGCATCGAGCACAGCGACGAGCTCGAGTTGACGTCCAAGCCGCGGTCTGCCTCCATTTGGTTCGACACAAAGTCGATCGTCGTCCCCAGCGGGTGTAGATTGCCGAGCCGTGGGAACCCGATAGACGACAGCTCCGTTTGGCTTTTGTCCGACGCGACATCGAGCCACTACGACCACCACAATGTCAGCAACTCCCACCGGCAGACCCACCATCGACAGACCATACCCTTACCTCTTGGTACACCTCGGCGGCCGGCTTGCAGTCGATCTCGAAGATCGTCTTGTTCGACGCCTTGGTCACCGTCCCCATGCAGTACTCGCTGTTGACGCCGACCGGGCTGTAGCCGCTGAACCAGCTCACGTACGTCTCGACGCTCGGGAAGCAGACGGCGAACGCCATGCCCGTCTCCGTCCAGTCGCCCTTGCCGTCGCGCACGCTCTTCGTGTAGTCCAAGCTGCTGCTGCTGCTGATCTGGATCCACGACACGGGCGCTTCGCCCTCGCGGTGCTTGACCGCGTCCGACGAGCAGCCGCCGATGATCGGGCAGTGAATCGCCTCGCGGATGCCGTCGATCGCGTGCTCCACGTACAGCGGGCACGCGTACGCGGCAATGAACGCCGGCTTCTCCCCCGTGTCAATGTCCCCCGAGACTCGAGCCAGCACGCTCTTGGCGGCAGCGAACGTCTTCTCCCTCGCGTCGCTCTGCGCGTACTCAGCGTGCACGACCGAGTAGATGCCGTGCGGGTCGTTGACGCCCCAGAGAGTGATTAGACCCTCCTCGTTGTGCCGATTCACCGACACCCAGGCGTTCTCGTCGCACATGCCTCGAGCGATCGTGCCGCCAATGTACGGCACGCCCGGCGCAAGCTGGCGGAGTAGACTGACGATCAGCTCGGCCTTGAAGCCCGTCGAGAAGCCGACGACGACGAAGTGGACGTCGCCGCCCAGCTTGGTCAGCAGCTCCTGGAAGGCGCCTGTCATGGCCAGCACCTCCGTCTTGTTCGTCGCCCAGGCCGACGCAGTGTGCACGTAGCTGCTGTTCTGCGCCAGCAACTGCTCCGTCGATGAGCCCGTGTGTCGCTCCTGGTCGTACTTCCCGTCGTCATTCGAGGACATCGAGACGGCAGTCATGTCCCGAGGGTGGACGTAGCGGCTGCCACTCCCTCTGGGCGTCACACGCCTTGATGTTGGTGGCTTTCGAGCCGTCGAGAGGTTGCCAGAGTCCAGTCGGCTGCCGCTAGGGGCTCGGTCGCTAAGGTCCGAGTGCGCTCTCCGCGACCGGCGAACTGGAGTCACTGGTTCCGCGCGCATGCCAGCAGGAACATCTTGGCTTGCGCTCATGAACCGAGCCGGTTGCGAACTGCGGCGCTTCCCGCTTCCTCCAGACGACTTGCGACCCGGTCGAGACGCAGAGTCCCGCTGTGGACTCTCCCCTCCACCTGGAAGCGTGCGGTAGTCGTCGTTGTTGTCGTCTTTCTCCTCGTCCTCATCAAGACTGCGGCGAGCGTACTTGGTCCGGGCTCCAGGGTCGAGCTTCAATCCTCCGACCGCAAGCGGCAGTGCTCCACCTCCCGACTCCATCGCGCCAGACAAGTCCTGAGAGTTGACGGGGCTCGCAGGCCGGTGCTGCGCCTGGTTGTCGCCTAGCGCCATCAGTGGCGACGCCTGCTCGCCCGTCGTGTTGCGCTGGATCCAGTCGCGGAAGTCCTCCTGGCTGCTCAGGTCGCGTCCGGAGCGAGAGCGGTGCCGCGACACGACGCACTTGGTGCACATGCGGATGCTTGGCTGGTGCTGCGACAGCACCTGCGTGCCCGAGTCGTTGTGCGTGAAGCTGATGGACGGCACGCGGATGGTGCGGCTGCAGTGCCAGCAGATGACTTCGCCACACGTGCGGCAGTGGTGCCGTCGCCGGAAGAGCGGAGAGAACCGGCGCACGCAGATGACGCAGAACTGCCGCTCTCTGTGCAACAAGAGCGTCAGTGCCAGCCGGTCATTGATACAACGCACTAGGCAACGTACTTGTCCTTGACCCAGGCGGACGTGCGCACGACCGAGATCTCGTGCGCCTCTGGCGGGTCCTCGAGCAGGTCCCGGAGGCCCCTGGCGAGCTGCGAGACCATCTCGACGGCCGGGTTGCTGCGGAACAGGCTCACGAGCGGTGGCGGCCGTTGGAAGGCGATCGAGATCGTCACGCACTCGTCCTTGTAGTCCTCGGACGCCGTGCGCTCGAACTTACAGATGAGCGCATCGAATTGCGAGCGCTCGAGGTTGTTTGACTGGATGTGCGGCATACCGCCGACCTCGGCCAGCGACTCCTGGAACAGGTAGCACGCGACGATCTCGCCGCCCGACGTCTCGATCCCAATGTACTCGAGGACGTAAAAGTCGGACGACTTGCTGGCGAGCGAGCCCGACTTGACGGCCCACCACTTGATGGCGGCCTGCTTGTAGACCTCGCGGACGTCCCGCGGCGGGTTGGCGCTCGGGTAGACGCCCGTGCCGTTGAGGTCCTCGAGCACCTCGGCGTCCAGGAACATGTCGCCGAGCACCTTGCGCATGAAGAGCCGGAACTTGTCGGACGTGCGCAGGTCGTAGACCGTCTTGAGCACGCTCGGGAAGGCCGCGTCGGCGCGCGTGACAGCCTTGGCCGACACGAACTCGGACCAGTCCGAGCTCGGCTTGTACACGCCGACGTCGCCCTTGGCGTCGTGCAGGCGCCACAGCACGTTGCTCGCCTCCGAGAGCAGCCCGAGGCACGACCGCGCGCGGTTCTCCGCGTACTTGTGCAGCCGAATCTTGCGCTCGTACGACAGTGACGGGCCTTGCGCTGGCGGCACGTACTCGTCCTCGTCCTGCGAGTTCGAGTTGTCCGCCGAGTCGCTCCAGTCCGCCTGCGCGCGCAGCTTGATGGGCACCATGGCAACCGCTTCCGCCCTCAAGGGCGGTGCTGCTGAAGCCGCAGGGCCGTCGGCCGCCGCGGGCGGAGGCGACGGCGCGCTGATCATCGCTTCTCCCGATGGACGTGTCGCTTCGCGTCCGTTATTCTCTGCGCGGATGCTGTTTGATTGGCTCGGGCGGGTCGGGAGGACGGCAACAATGGGAGGATGCGCCTGCGGACAGACAGCAGGAGCAGAGACCGACGAGAGAAGCTCAGCACAGGCCCAGGAGCAGAGGAGAAGGGAGTCGACGAGGGAGAGAGCCCCGGCCTCGGCGCGTTTGCTGGCGGCGTGGCGCAGCGGGGGAACCCGCGAGAAGTGATACCGCGGCCGACGCGCATAAAGAGCGGCGTGCCGAGTAGACTCGCAGGTTGTGTGGACGTACCAACGGGCCAGGGCCAGCGGAGAAGGGGGCGTCCGTGTCGAGGCGCCGCATTCCATGAACGTGCTCCGGCTTGCGAGCCGGCGAAACGACAACTCCACCAACAAGGCAGTCTTTCAGCAATTGGGACATCGTACCTATATTATGGCACAATATCTTCGTATTGGTACAATTGAGCCCACTTCGACATGCCAGGTTCAATGCGTGTTTTCAGCCAATGGTAGCCACTCACGAATACATCCAGCCAATCGGCGTGCAGATAGGAATGGGCGTCACCTTCTCCGGAGCATGCTCTTGCTCCAGAGTGCGAGGCGACATGAAGCGCGGAAGCGCAAGCGCGGCCTTTCTCTACCGGGCGGCGGGCAGCATTGGCGGCGACGGCGTCAGCTCCAGTCGACGAGTTCCACGCACGTCCACTGGTCGGAGGTCCGAGAGCGTGAGCACGAGGTAGCGAGCGGCAGAGGCCCCGCAGTTCAGTCGCGAGAGAAGGAAGGAAGCAAGCGAGAAAGGCGCGGCAGAAGCGCGAGAAGGACAAGAAGCATGGGCGAGGGAGAGTTCGTGGCGGAGGACGTGGTGCGTGGGCTCTCTCTGCGCTTGCTCGTGTGGGTTGTCGCGGACCCGGCGGAGACTGATGCGCCTTGCTGGGTGGGTTCACGATGCAGATCCAGCACATCGCGGGCTTCCTGGCGCCGGGCGACCTGTTCTCAGCCTCGTACGCCCTTCTGGCTTATCAGGTCGCAGTTATGGATGCCTGGAGCTGACGAATAGTCCTGTACAGGAGGGTCAGCTCGTACTGGATGGCGGTGTGCTCAAGCGACGTCATCTGGCGCCGGCTGTGCGTCTCGCGGTGGCTGCTGCGCCGCCCCGAGAGCGTCAAGCGCTCCGCCGGCACCGACAGCTTCCTCGAGCTGTACATGTACCTGTCGCGCAACCGCTTCCTGCCGCAGGGCAAGTACACATCCAAGGTGCGTGCTGTCCTCCAGCCATTCATCCGACCTTTGTGCCCTTCCCGCCATACTTACTCCAAGTATGAGGTGACATCCGCAGCAACAAGTGGTCTGGGGCAAGGGACGTCAAGAGTTTGCGGACGCGTGGATCACGGTCGTGCACACGCCGGACTGCCGCGCGCCGCTGCACCGAGGAAGAGCGTACGTCCAGCTGCGCGTCGCCGTCCAGAACCTGGACACGCGGACGATGCTCGTCGACCTGCAGGACGTGCAGGTCCGCTTCAAGAACGGGGATCCAGGTCGAGTCCTCGGCGTCAACAAGCCTGGAGACGGAGCCAGTCTACAAGCCGCGTCGTCTTCTCTGGCGCCGGCGCTGGTGGCTGTAAACGGCGTGGACGTGCTCCCGTCGGCGTCGCGCCGTACAGTGGAGCTCAGCATGTTCGACATCGCCGTGGTCTCCGTGAACGTCGAGTGCCTAGACTGCGAGTTCGAGACGGACTTCCTCGAGTCGTAAGTGGCTCGGCTGGGACTCGTGGTGCCCTAGAATGACTCCGACTGACCGTTGGGTTTGTGTCTAACGCAGATGCGGAGCGGTCTGGATCCCAATTCGCCGCATGGGCAAGTGCGAGTCGCTCGCGCGGTGCCGATGCGGCCTCATCCCGGACAGTTACCACCACGGAAGCATCCGCGTCCCGGTCGTCGACGAGTCGGTCATTTGGAAGTACTACACCCTCATCTCGGGGAGGTTCATGGTGAGACCAAGACGACTGTCGATCAGGGAAGCGGACGCACTGGCTGACGGATCGTTGTGCTCGCCTCCTCACCAGGTGTTCGACAACCGGAGCGCGCAGGACTTGCTGCTGTTCGACTCCCCGACGCACAAAGCCAACTCGCCAGCCAGGACGAGGCGCAAGCGGAGCATCTCGTAAGCCGACCAGACCTCCTGCTGCGTCTCGGGTGAGTGAGTGGCTATTTACTGCTTTCAGCGTCTTCATTGGCGACGAACTGTCACTTGATGCAAGCGACTCCGCCGCGTCTCTTCGTAAGGTGGTTGAGTGTTTGAAATACACGCACCACGACTTTCAACAGGCATCCCCACCCTCCCTGTGAACCGATGCTGGCTGCGAGTGGCTCTTCGGGTTGACCAGTCGGCTTCTCCCCAAGCTCAGAGTCCGACCTCAAGACCCCTAAGCGACCAGACAAACAGCGCGGATGGCGGACGAGAATGCTCACGACAATGCGGCGGTGGCCGCGGCCGACTCGCAGACCAAGAAACCCGCCAAGAGCCCGTGGCTGTCGGCGTACCACAACTCGGTCGCGGGCATCCGCGCGTACTCGAACTGCATGGCGCTCGTGGACGTCTACGGCGACGGCGACGCCAAGCTCGTGGTGGCCGACAGCGACCGCCGGCTCAAGATGTACAAGGGCTCGTCGCTGCATGGTGAACAGGCAATCCTCGGCGTGCCGTCGGCCATCAGCTTCTTCTACTCTGGTGGATTGGCTCTATCTGCTAGTGTCGTTGTGGCTCGGGTGTTGACACATTTGACCACTCGTGACAGACGTGACGCGTCCTCGGATCCCGGCCGTCGCCGTTGCCTCGGGCTCGTTCATCTACATCTACCGCAACTTCCGGCCGCACTACAAGTTCACGGTGCCGGCGGTCGAGATCGACGCGCAGGAGTCCAAGATATGGGAGGCGCTCGCCAAGTGCTCGGTCGAGATCCCCGACGCGCTCACGCAGCTCACGACCATGCGGTGCGGCCTGCATTCTCCTTGTCATCGCTCCCTTGACATCTCACCGTTTGTATGCTGCTGGCTGCCTCAACCGCAGCGGACTCGGCATCCGACTGTCGGAGCGCTCGCGCGGACTGCTGGCGATCGACGACATCGAGGAGCAGGCCGAGTTCGTCTCTCGCTTCATGGACGAGCCGCTCGTCGAGCGGTCCACCGTCACGTGCATGACGTCGATCAACAAGAACATGGACGACACGGACGCCGTCAGCTGGTAAGTCGCCTCCTCCTCCTTAGTCTTCACCTACCGAGTATAGCTCATTCTGTCGCCTTGGTCTGCCTGTACCAGCCTTGTAGTGGCGACCGAGGGAGCGATGGTGTACATCCTGGACCCGCAAGGCTCGTCGATCATGCAGCAAGTCAAGATCCCAGGCGTCCCAGTTGACGTGGTGGCGTGCGGACTGCTGGACGTGGAGTACCGCTTGATCCTGACGACGCGCAACGGCTCGGTCTTCATGATCAAGAACGGCGAGCTGCTCAAGTCGGTGATCGAGCTCGAGTCGCCTCCGTGCGGGCTCGTGCAGCTCGAGAAGAGCATCGTGATCGCGTGCATGAACCGCAAGGTGACGTCGTTCCACCTCAAGGGCAAGAAGAACTGGAGCCTGACCATGAGCGACGACATCGTGGCCATCACGGCCTTCAACCTGCGGCGCACCAAGGACACTCGCGGCGTGCTCGTCGCTCTACGTGGCGGAGACGTCGTGCTATACAACGAGAAGGTCAAGGTGTGCACTTTGAGCACCGAGGCGCTCATGACGGGCATGCTCTTCGGCCAGTACGGGCGGGAGGAAGCGTCGCTAGTGCTCGTGCAGAAGTCCGGTGCGCTGTCGCTCAAGATCCTCAAGCGCACGGCCAGTCTCGAGGCCATCTCGGAGGCGGCGGGCCCTCCTCTGGAGCAAGACATCCCGCTCAACATCCCCAAGAAGACCAAGCTGTACGTTGAGCAGACGCAGCGCGAGCGAGACCACGCCACCGAGATGCACCGCCACTTCCAGCGCGACCTGTGCAAGCTGCGCCTCACGACTGCTCGAGCCTACGTCAAGATCATCAAGGACGCCCAGGTATGCCCGTTGCTCTCACTCAACAAGGCAGGGTGTCACTCACTAACAGCGATGCACCTCTGTCTCGTCAGGGTCCAGTGTCAGTGTCGACGGGGGCGGCGATCAGGCTGAACGCGCAGGTCCAGGGCATCGGTCCGCTGTTCCGCATCAAACTCAACATCCAGGTCCGTTCCTTGGTACTCTTGATGACCGACAGCCTCGATGCTGACAATATGGTCCTTGCTGGCTCAGAATGCCGGGTCTAAGGCCGTGACGGCGCTCTCGGTCGCCTTCCACTACGACCACTCGCTCTACCGCATCAAGCAGAGCGTGCTGACCGTCCCGCTCGTCATCCCGGTACGAATGCAACCGCAGATCCCCATTGTTGTTGGCTCAAACTCACTTGTTTGCTGTGCTTGGATGCTACCAGAACGTGCTGTACACGTATCACGTTGACGTGGAGAGCATCTCCGAGACGGGAGCAGCCGACAGCGTCTACATGTTTGTCTGCGGCAAGGACAGGTGCGGTCTCCCGTCCATCCAACCCCACTCTTCTGACGTACAAGTTCATGGCTCTAACTGCTTCTCATCCGTCATGCTCCCGCCCAGCTCCGTGCCTCTCGTCTCGGCCGTCGTCACCATGCCGCTCAGCGAGCCAGAGATATAGTTGACCACACTCACCACTCACAGGAGACGAGCCCATAACCCCCTTCAGGTAATCCGCAGTCGCGCCGCAACTTCAAACCCCAAGCAGAGCGAAAGCGACCGCTTCCCTGTCCAGTATCGGGTTGGACACGTGACTAAAACCGGAGACGTCAGTGCCGCATGCAACCGACGACCAAACCGCCTCCTCGCTCGTGAAACGCCTACTCCACCAACCGCATGGCGACCTTCCAGCACCCGCGAGGAGCATCCAGTGCTGAATCCAGTCACTCCTGCAGCAGGAAACCGCCTTCAACTACACGTCGAGCAGCTTGAAGTCATCGAGAAGGATCCGGACACGTGACGGGCGTTTCGGTTCGTTGCCAACCTCCAGACACGCTGCTCGCTTTCAGAGATCGTTCGCGCTCTTCGGTGTGCAGCATCGCATGGCGTTTCCCTTGGCTGGTCTTCAGCGGTACGTCCCCTCCATGACGCTGAACTCCCTGCGCTGTCATTGCTCAACTCTCCTTCTCCCCAACAGCACCACCTCGAGCTCCCATCGATCGATATCCCGCCTCTCAACACCATGGCTTGGACGCGTAGCAGTTTCCTCAAGGCGGCAGCAGTCGCTCTCGGCCTCGCCTTGCTCCAATCCCCAAGCTCAGCACTGACCGGGACCGACTACCGCTGCGAAGACCAAGAGGCTGGGATCGCGAACGCAACCGCCATCTCCATCCTGCCGAGCGTCTGCTACTCTCCGTTCCACAACAAGGAGTACCCTTTGCTGAGCTCCATGACACTCGGCGACCTCCAAGCAGCCATGGACGAGGACTTCTCCATCATCTCGAGGCACTTCTCGAGCGTGCGGACGTACTACTCTGGCTACTACGGCATCCCGATCGCTCCCATCGCCGCCAAGTACGGCGTCAAGCTCTACCTGGGCGTGTTCATGACGACTGAGAGCTGGTACACGCAGATGGTCTCCATGGCCGTCGACGCCGTCAAGAACTACCCAGAGACCGTCACCGCCATCCTCGTCGGCAACGAGAACATCGAAGTTGGCCCATACTCTCCAGCTGAAGTCAAGCAGCACATTGTGGACATCCGCAAGGCCATCATGGACGCCACGGGCCGCACGAATGTCCCTATCGGCACGGTACAACGCTCAACCGAGTGGCTGGAAGAGGGCATCCAGGCCGGGATGCAGGACCTGGCGGCGGCCAGCGACATCATCGGCGTCAACATCTACCCGTTCTTCGACAAGAACTTCAACGCCAACCAGCCAGCGCAGCTGCTCGACGGCACGTGGAACGCCATGCTCAAGCTCTACGGCCAGGCCAAACTGCGCGTGACCGAGACTGGCTGGCCTACTGCTGGCACTGCCATCAGCACCGCGCCGAAGAACACACCGAGTCTAGCCAACGCCAAGCTGTACTACGACGCCTTCACGACTTGGCAGCCGGCCGCGGGAGGCGGAGAAGCCTTCTGGTTCATGTTCTTCGACCGCGCGCCGTACGACACGACCATGGGCATCGACATTGAGACGTTCTTCGGCTTCTTCACGTGGGAGAAGCAGTCCAAGATGGCCAGCGGCTTCCCCAACCTCGTCAACGTCGCCAGCACTCTGCCAGCCACCACGGCACCTATCACTACGGCGCCTGCCGCGACGACGGCCGCCCCGGCATCAACGCCGGCTCCAACGACTGCCACGCCAGCTCCAACGACTGCCACGCCATCTCCAACCACTGCCACACCGACTACTACGACTCCAGCTCCGACCACTGCCACACCAGCTCCAACCACTGCCACACCGACTACTACGACTCCAGCTCCGACCACTGCCACGCCTACTCCAACAACCGCAGCTCCCGCTGTGACGGCTGCGACGCCGAGTACGTCGACTCCGGCACCGACCACCGCAACTCCTGCTCCAACCACTGCGAGTCCTACTCCGACAACAGCGAGTCCGAGTGCTTCGACTCCGTCACCGTACACGACGCCTCACCTCTGCAATGTCCGAAGCTGACCAACCAACCACTCGCCATCAAGTGACCGGGCGATAGATACGTACGATAGCAGCCTCGACGGCTGCGCGCTTGTGAGTCAATACAGTTCCCCACATCTTGACAGCAACGCCTTCCTTGCTGACACGACTCACTCGAGCGAGCTGCTCCTGCCCATCCAAACGCCGGTTATCCCTGGTTATCAGGTAGGTAGCTCGCTCTACAGACAGAGCTCGACCATGCCGACGGGCTCGTCCGGGCGGATGTAGGGCACCAGGCTCTCTCCGAAGGCCTCGTACAGCAGCGACATGATGTCTCCCAGCGCGGCCTCGGGCACGGCCGTCGACGCGCCGGTCCGCAGCTCCTTGGACATGGCAAAGTACGACCCCGATGCGTGCTATCCAGGTGCAACACAAATAGTGGACAGCAGGGATTAGTACAAACCGTAAATGGTGGGAAAGCTACACATTTCACGGCAGGCGGACGTACAACGAGGATGCCGAGGCAGTTCTGCGCCTCGAGACGCTCGACCAGGTTCGGGTTGGACGACGCCAGCGCCGGCTCGAGGCGGTGGCAGTACTGCTTCAGGCTGGGGAACAACAGGCTCTCGAGCACCAGCGGACCCATGTACATCATCCCTGCCGTGTCAGGGTCACCAGTAAGTCCACATGGATCACTTCCATAATTTACGGACAAGTTCGCAATAAGTGGACACATACCGTGAAGCGCGCCGTACTGCGTCGAAAATGGACACGCCGGGTCCGTGATGGCCTTGTGGAACGTCTTGGACACGCGCGCGGGGATGTTGGCGTACGTGTCGCCGAAGCGTTCGCAGATCTGCGCCACCAGCCGCGCGGCGTACTTGCGTAGCCCCCAGTGGTCGTCCGCCGGGTTCTCGCACAGCTGCGAGCCCAGTACGCAGGTCAGTATCGCCGGGATCAACTGGTGCATCTGCTCGTAGGTCCATCATCCCATCCACAGCGTCAGTGCCAGTCAAGAGCTACAAACAGCTACATCACCGCCTAGAGCCACTTACGTAGAGCTCGACGCGCAGGTTCTGGTTGGCGAGCAGACATCGACACGTGCGCATGAGCGCGCAGAGCAGCCGCAGGTCGCGATTGCTGTGCTTGACCTCCTCGTACACGAACCGCGAGAGGTAGGGCAGCAGCTGGTGGATGCCCGGGTCTCTCGCCAGGCTGGCGAAGGCCGCGCGCTGCAGTGCCGCGTCGCCGCCCTTGACGGCGTCCGTGACCGTCGCGTAGTACAGCTGCATCTCGTCCGTGAGCACGTGCTTGACGAGCGGCCGGCGGTCCACGTTGCCCACGAACGACTCGTCGCGGATGCTGGTGCGGCAGCTAGAGTCGTCTGCGGCCGACTCGTTCTCCGGGATCGTCGGCTGCACGCCGTCGACCGCCAGCCAGTGCAGGTTGAGCACCGGATGCATTGGGATCTGGCCAAGAGGCGCGTTCAGCAACTCGGCCGCCTCGAGCTCCTCGTCCTCGGCCAGGTACAGGCCTGGAGCGTCTTCGCTGCGCCGGTAGCGTGCCGTACCGGACGCCTGGAAGCCGTACAGCGCCTCCAGCCCGCGCGTCTGCAGCGCGCGGTTCACGTCGGAAGCGCTCAGCTGCGCGCGCCTGGCGTGCGTCTGGAACTTGAGCGCGTCCTGCACCACCTCGCGCAAGCGCAGCTCCACCTCGGGAAGGAGCGCGGACACGCACGCGGGGCTCAGCGACTCGACGCCCGCGGACTGCGCCGCCACTCGCAGCGACTCCCCGCGCAGCAGACTCATGCCAGCACGACTGATGCACTTGGGCCCAGTATGCGGTGAAGGCGGGGGCGACCTCCTCGTTCCAAAAAATACCGGGATTGTCAGTGATACTATGATGTCACCGGTATATCACTAGTCGCACGCATAATCGATATTATACCGGTATAAGTAAGTAGTTGTGACATTTCGCCAGTCGTTTTATCGCTGGAGATGGCTACATTTACTGTCAGCAGCTACATTTTTCGGCAACATCTGTTGCCAACTGCTTCAAGTTGATCCAAGTACAGTGTGGTAGTGATTTGTTCTCCCTGTATTGATCTACCTCGAGGGGCGTGGGCGGCGCGCGACTGCTTCGCCGGCGTCGATGCGTCCGAACATGCGCTTGAGGCGCTCGCAGGTCTGGTTGTCGAGGCCAATGTACCGCTCGGGGAAGCCCGAGGACGGCTGTCGGCGGGAGAATCCCGGACTCTTAAAGATGCGCAGGTCCGTCTTGTGCTCCATAGAGTGATGGCCGTGAACAGTCGACGAGTACGTCGGCGACTGGCGCCTCCGCTTGGCGACGAGCCCGTTGTTGCCGCCGTCGAACAGGTCCACGAGCTGGAACGCCGGGTGGTACGGGCTGTACTCGTCGAAGCACTCGTCTCGACGGGAGGACGATACCGGTTTGGGGCGGAACGGGGCCTGCTGCTGCAGCTGATGCTGTTGCTGGAGGGACACGTGCTCCTGAGGGAGTCTACTCGCCATGGACTTGGGCATCGGCGACCGCTTGCTTCGATCCAGACGCGGGTGAGAAGCCGGCATGGTCTGGTTCGCTCTTGAGTACGGAGATTTGGAGTGGCAGAGCTGCTCCGATCGCGACAGTCGACCGCTTGTGGCACTGTGGCGTTGCCGCTCTGGAGGCGGGGAGTCCAGCTGACCTCTAACCTCTTGGCGCTCGGGAGGGAAGTACTCGCTCGGCATCCGCGACGCGTTCGCTTTGACTCCCGCTCGCTGCTGAGCTACAGTCGCTTGTGCATCTATTATACCGGCATAGATGGCCGGAGTCATCAGCTTGTTTGGCACTCCAGTCGATAACTGCATTGTCGACTCCTTGACCGGCTTCAGTCCACCACTGGAGACCAGAACCTCGTCGTCTGTTCTCCACCGCCCATAAGCCGACAGCGACGCCTCGAGCTCGCTCAACGGGAAGTTGGAGACGCTGGACAACGCCTGCCAGCTCTGCTTCGCCTGTTGAGTCGGCTGTTGGCCAGCCTGCTGCTCGACTCCCACGTCTCCAGTACCATCCACCATCGGGTCGCAATCCTCCTGCTCCGGGTTCTCCTGTCCAGCATCCACCGCCTCAATGAACGGCGGCAGGTGGTTGTGCTCATGCAGAAACTTGGTCACGAGCTCGTCCACGACTCGCTTGTGCTTCTCGACTCTAGAGAAGCTCAGCTGCAGCTGTAGCCTCACCGCACCGCCGCAGATCTTGGACACGACCCTGGACTGGCGGGATCTTGAGGTCGCAGACGATGGAGCCGTGATGCCGAGAGAGTACCACTCGACCGCTCGTCGCTGGTGTAGTAGAGTCCGCAGAGGGATCCGCGTCTCGCCTACAACCTGCTCCCGGCTCAGCTTGCGGTCGTTCAGGACACGGACATGAAGGTAGCCGTTGAGCGACAACACTGGCGAGAAGTCGAACTCTTCGTCCCAGACCGGGTACAGTGTCTTCTTCTGCGTCCGACTGCGGAACGACTGCATCGCTAGTGGCACAGCAGACTCGCCAGCCTTCGATCGCTTCTTCAGACCCGGGTAGACGACCTCGAGGCTCACGTACGGGTCGAGGTTCTTGGTCCGCAAGTGCGACGTCGGCAGGTCTCGAGCCCCCATCAGCAGTACCTTGAGTCCGCTCCTGTGGTTCCCAGCAGGGTCCACCTCCATGAGCGTGCTCGGGTTCGTCCTGCACTCGGCTCTGGCGGCTTCTAAGCGCTCACAAGCTCGTAGGATACGCTGCGTGCCCGCGATTGAAGCCGCGGTCTTGGCACCGCCACTCCTGCTCGCCGAGCTCTCGTGGAACTTGACAAACCGGTACTTGACGGAGTAGAAGGCTTCCAAGGGCGACAGCTCGGTCAAGCAGTCCCAGTAGCCGTCCTCTCCCTCCTCTGACGCTGCTGCCGTCGTGTCTTCAAGCTGTTTGGCTTGACTCCGACTCGAGCTCTCGTTGGCTTGACTGTCTTCATCCGTCGCCCTCCCCTCCGTCGCCTTCTTCTTCTCGTACGAGTCCATCGCGAGCTTCATGTGGGCGTCAAGTGCTGTGGCTATCGCATCATGGAGTTCCCGTCGCTCTTGCTGAGCCGAAGACTCTGTTGTCCCGCCGATAGCCGACGTGAGAGCCGCGAACTGAGCCAACAACTTGGCGAAGACCTCGCTCTTGACTTGTTCGAGCATCTCGGTCGTCAACAGGTCTTTGAACTGCATCTTGAACGGCAGCACCGCCGCCTCTGTGGCGCTATCAGTCTTGCTAGTAGTCTCGTTGGGGACTTCAGAAACAGTCAAGTCCATGTGTTGGACCGCTAGACTCCTCTCCTGCTCCATGCCGACCGGTAAGTCGCCGCTCTCCATCATCTCGTTGGAGCTCTGGTTCGACTTGTTGCGCGGTGACTTGTCCTCACTATGGCGAAGCAGCATCCGCGCTTCCTGCTGTCCAAAGCTAGCGGACCGCGGACGCCTCGCAGGACTCACGCCCTCGCTATACTGGACTCCCAGCCGTCCAATGTGCTCCAACTCGGCCTCGACGTCCCTCAGCTCGTCCACAAGCGACGCCAACAGGTCTTCCTTGACCCGAACGCGGTCCACAACGTCCTGGTGCCTCTGCCTCAGCTCCGCCATCAGCTTGTAGCTCTCAGCCAGCGACGGGTCCTTGTCTACTCCGCTTGGTCGACTGCTTCGTCGTCTTGGAATCGATCCAGCACTTCGAGGCTCGCCTTGGCTTTGACTTGCCTCAACTATGCTCGGTCGACGCTGGTGGTCTCTCAAGGTGGCCATCGCCCGCGCCACCTCGAGCTGCAGCTCCTCCTTCTGCACGATCGTCAGCTGCAGCTTGTTGGTCAGGGCGAAGATCTCCTTGTCGAACGCTGAGTCCGTCACGCTGACTGACCCCAAGGGCATCCCCATACTCGCGGACACAGCCGCCACGTCCGTCTCGAGAACTCGCTTGGTCTTGCGGACCATGGCCATCTCGATCTCCTTCTCCCGGTCTTCTACCAGCAGCAACTTGCTTCTCAGGGCGTCCAGCTTGGCGAGCACGACGTCGTCCCTCCTCCTGGAGACCGGTCGAGCCGCCTGATGCCCGGGGAACGGCAGCTCGAGACTCGCCTGCTCGTCCGCCCTGGCCGCGTCCACACAAGCCTGGATGTTGGTCTCTAGTCCTTCGATTTGAGTCGCGAGCTGCTTCTCCTGGAGCTTGAGACTGTGCAGCAGCTCCTCCTCCTTGGCGATGTCCTTGAGCAGCACCTGTTTGCACGCCTGCAGCGCCTGAGTCTGGCGGATGAGCACGCCTTTGTCGGTCGAAGACTTGACGTCCAGGACATCCAGAGCATCGGACGACAACTTGGAGCGTGGAGACAGCACTTGGGCCTTGAAATCCCGGTGCTGACGCTCCCAGACGCGTTGAGAAGGCGACTTGATGCTGCGATGGGGGGACGACGACACCAGTCGACCAGGAGAAGACGACGCCCTATAGAACGGCGTAGTGTCGACCCTCGAGGCTTGACGGACTCGCATCGGCTGTGTATACACCGGTGAAGATGTCGGAGAGGCTTGAGCAGGCGATGGAGAGGTAGAGGGACCGTCCTCGTAGGCTGGACACGCGAGCTCGTCCTCGACCGTCCGGAACTGCGACAGCCGCCGAGAGAACCTCCCCTCGACCTTCTCCTCGTCCTGCAGTCCGAGCTCTTCGACGGCGTCGACTGATGATCCAGAGCCGGGGGAGACAGCGCTGAACGCTCGTCGCACTCGCTCAAAGTTCTCGCTTCGTTGAGTCTGGACGGGTACAGGGCTGTCTGCTTGGCTCGAGGCTTCAGTGTCGGGCTTGATGTCCCAGTATGGCGCTCGCCTCGGGCTTGAGCGCGCGTCTATTGCTGTAGTCGCTTGTAGATGACCGTCGCTGCTTCCCACTACTATTGGAGAGCTTGTAGGCATTGTAGTAGGAGTTGTCACGGGCTTTGGAGGGACGGGAGAGCACTGGAAGCTGACCTGAACTCGTCTTGGAGATTGGGATGGCGACTCAAACTCGCTGGCTTTGCCTGGGCTGGAGCACGGACTGCCATGTGAACAAAGCGAGGCAGTCTGTTCCCAGGCCGTGGAGCTTCGTTGTGACCGCTGGTACGGACACTGGTCCCGAGAGCCTTGGCCCGGCCGCTGGTCGTCTGTAGTCAGTCCACTGTTGCTGTCCAGTTTTACACTGCGTGCCATCTCCGGAGACCCGAGCGCTGGAGAACTCGTGCTTCTCCCTCCTCGACCGAAAGCGTACGGCCACCGCCCTCCATCCTCAGCGTAGGAGATCGGGGACTCCTTATCCTGCTGCTGCCGCTCGAGGTTGAGCATGGCGATCTCCTGCTGCAGCTGCAGCAGCCTCTGCGTCGCGTCCGACCACGCGCGCGACTTGTTGCTCAGCAGCTGCGACTTGACCTGGAGCTCGCCCTTCAGCCGCTGGTTCTCGGCTTCTAGCGCGCTTTGGGCGTCTCGCAGTCGGCTCTGAGCGTTCTCGTGCGCTTCTCCCGCCTCTCGAAGCTGCGCGTCCTTGGCGAACGCCACGTCGAAGAACCTGCGCCTCGCCTTGTCTCTAGCTGGCCCAGTGATTGCCATCGAGTCCAGAGACTCGAGACCTGCGAGCTTGAAGACGACGTAGTCCCGGTACGTCGGCAGCTTGCAGAACGGGTTGGCCGACAGGTTGCAAGCGTGCAAGTTGGTGAGCGATGCCAGTGCGTCCACCTCCTTGAGCGTACTCAGACTGTTACCTGACAGGTTGAGGCGTTCGAGGAGTTCTAGTCGAGCTATGGACTTGGGGATGTGAGCGATGAAGTTCCCGGACAGGTCGAGGACTCGCAGTGACTGGAGACTGAAGAGCTCACCGCCCACCTTCTTCAAGTGGTTGCGGGACAACGCGAGCGACTGTAGGTGTATCAGCGCCTCGAGTCCGTGGAGATCGGCTACGGCGTTGTTGGACACGTCCAGAGCCGTCAGGTTCTCGAATTCGGACAGCGCACGGAGGGTCTTGAGAGCGCGGCGAGTCTTCTTCATGGCCGTGGACAGGTCGAGCGTCTGGGCTTCGTGTGGGCTTTGAGTCGAGCTCCAGACCCGCGAGAGGAGCTCACGGTCACTAGCGAGCGTTGCTGTACTAGAAGACCGACCAGTTCGAGTCGAGCTTGGAGTCATTGACGTGACCGAGTCTGGAGAGTAGGAGAAGCACGACGGAGACGGAGAGACGTCGTGCTCTACGACGTCACAGGACGCCAGCACTGACGGGGATTGGTCGAGAAGGTCTTGATCCTCTTGTGGCTCGACTTGGACGGTGATGGAAGGCGGGAGGACCCACTGGATCATCTCGGTCGCGTCGTCTTCTTGGCTTGGAGTCGGGGAGTCGGTCGGACACACCGCGTTGACCTCGGCGTTGCAGCTGTCGTCACCGTCCATGGCTCAACGAGCTCGTCCGTCGATGGACGACGGACGCCTTCGTCTTGATGGTGTCGAGTGCTAGGCGACGGGCGTGGGCTTGGTCCGTGCAGAGCAGTCGTCGGCGGATATTTGATGGGCAACGAGGCGGAAATTAGCATCGCCATGCCATTGGCCATTGACTTGGACCTGCGTCCCGAAATACCGAGAGCGGGAAGCATAACTGTCCGGCCATTTTCAGCTTGCAGACCATGTGGTGAGGCGTATTCTTAGCGGCTTCACCTATGGAGGCTGCATTGGAAGCCGCGCCGGCTTCTTCGTGACGGGCGAAGCTATCGGTTCGTTGAGTTCGAGTGTGTTGATGGTGAACGGAGTCACCACCATTGAAGCTCACACCATGCAGAGGAACTTCCATCGGCCTTGACATGACCAACTCGGACACACTGTGGGGGCTTGTGGTTTGATGACGGGCGACTTTGAACCCGTCGACAGTGTGAGCGTGTGACAGACAGCCAAGAGCGCAGCAGTTGGATCCTGAGCTTGATGCGGTGCCGATTCAACCCCCGAGCCGGCCCGAGTTGTCGAGCGCAGCATAACCCGCCACTGGTTGAAGTCTCCAGGCAAAGAGAGACGCGGGAGAAACGATCGACAACAGACTCTCCACCAAGGTGCCTCTTCGCCCGTGAAGAAACGAGAACCGCCGCCTCGCCAGGGGCTTCCCGAGACGTTGGTTGAGCGCAACGCTCGCATTGCCTCCAAATCCACCTTGAACTACTTCGGAGTTGTGTCTTGGTGCTGGAGAGGCTGGCCATCGCTCTGGAGTAACCACCACCACCTCTCCAACCGCCTTCGAGAAACCACATAGCGGCTCTCAAGACCCAGGCTAAACGCCACTCTTCTCGACCGCAATGCGACCATAACAACCGACGGGTTCGCACCTGAGAACATCTCAACATCTCCTCACTCCCTCTTTCCTCCGAAAGCCCCGCGACTTGACTTGAAGACGAGAGATAGCATGGCAACCGACGAGGTGGAAGCACCGACTGCCGAGTCTCTAGAGCAGCACAAGGTCGACGACAGCAAGGGGGAGCAGGTCAGTGGGGCGACAGAGACAGCGGAGGACCCGGACTTTCGGTTGGAGAGCGAGCAGGACGAGGCGATGGCTGGAGAGCAGGACACGTCCGAGACAACCAACGATGTTGGCGAGGAGATGGAGGCGGAAAAGGAGACATCGACTGCTTTGGGCTATCGAGAACCGCCAGGTAACGAGCCGTCGACGCTGGAGGACAGCGTGGGCGACTTGTTTGACGACTGCGGAGCGATGGAGACGACTGCAGAGACGCCCGAGGACGTAGAGAAGGAGGAGAAACGAAGCGAGCAAGCTGTCAAGCCTGCCGACTCTGGCAGCCAGCAACAGCCATCAGACCAGACTGTCAGCGAGGCGATGGAGACGTCAGATGAGACCCGAGGCGAGTCTGAAGCCCCAGACGCGTCCATGAAGGACGCGAACGCCTTGCTTCCAGGCTCTACCACGGTCACGACTGAGTCTGCAACTACGTCAACAGTGGAGGCTCCATCCGAGCCAGAGCCTACAGCAGACAGCAACCCGACCAGCGCCAAGCGAGCTGCTGCATCCCCAACGCCCAGTCTCCCAGCGTTCTCCTGGAACGACATCCTCCGCGTCCAGAACCTCATCGAGCGGTGTCTCCAACAGTACCTCACCAAGGTACACAACCCCTTCTTCTCCTCTCTATGACTCCGCCAGAACTAACGCCGCCGTCACTCTCGTTGCCTTGCAGCGCGAGATCTTGGACGCGCTGCAGGCCCAGGCGAGCGTGGACCCGTCGTTCGCCGACGTCGTGTGGCAGAAGCTCGAGGAGCAGAACCCGAGCTTCTTCCGCGCGTACCACGTGCAGCTGCGGCTCAAGGAGCAGATCGTGGCCTTCAACTACCTCGTGACGCAGCAGAAGGCGATGAGCGCCAAGCGAGGCAAGCGCCGGCACGTAAGGACGTCCGCGACCTCAGACCCAAGGAGCAGCAAGCGGCGAGGCAGCGCTAGTACCAGCGTCTTCACCCCGTTGACCTCCGACTCGCTCTTCCCCACCGCAGTCGACGACTCGGAAGCCAGCCATGGAGGCGGTCGGATGTCCGCTAGCACTGCCAACTCGCTGATCGCCCAGCTGCCGCCACCGTCGCCGCTCCCGCTCCCGTCGCCGATCAAGACGGAGCTCGACACACACGCCTTCTTCACTTGATAGTCTAGGTAGTAGCCAAGATGTGAAGCTCTTAACCACAATGTGTTCATGTAGTTCATCCGTCAATGGATCGAGCGTAGTGGACCTAGTCAAGAGAGCAGCAGGCTGTCTATTGGAGAGGCAAGAGCGTCGGGTGATCGCCTACTACGGAGCTCTAGAGACCACGTCAGTCTCCGTCCTGGTCGTCGTCGCCTTCCGCCACCTGCGCCATGGCCACAGCTCGCTCCAGGTCGAGCACTTGAGCTGGTAGCGCGTTGCCGGACAGCGTGAGTCTGCGCAGCTGCGGCGCGCACTTGACGGGGTCGAACGGCAGCTCGGTGATGCGGTTGTTGGCCAGCAAAAGGTGCTTGAGTTTCGGCAGCTCGCCGATGCGCTTGGCCACCTTGGCGAGGCAGTTGTCCTCGACGTTGAGCACTTCGAGCTTGCCACAACGCCCGAGAGAAGCGTGGAGCTTGGTCAATTGGTTGCTCTGCAGGTAGACCTTCTTGAGGTTCCCAAGACTGCCCAGCCCCTTGGGCAGCTTGGCCAGCTGGTTGTTCTCGGCGTGCAGGATCTCGAGCTTGACCAAGCTCTTGAGCGAGCTCGGCAGCGCCACCAGCTTGTTGCCGAGCACGTCGAGCTCGCGGAGGCTGACCAGGTCGCCGAGCTCTTCAGGGAGAGACTCGAGGCGGTTGTCGTTCAGGTAGAGCTCCTCCAGCAGTGTCAGCTTGCAGATGGAGACTGGGAGCGTCTGGACAGCAGCAACACGTCAGCTACTAGCTCTATACACAGCCACCAAGCCAAGCCAGGCCTTACCGTGAGTTGGTTGCGGTGGAGACACAGGCCGAGCATCGTCCCTGCTAGTTCAGCGAGCTCATTGGGGATGCCTCCCGCCGTCAGCTCGTTGTCTTCCAGGTACAAACTCTCGAGCTTGAGCAGGTGCTTGAGCGCTGACGGCAGCGAACTCAGTCGATTCTCGCGCAAATAGAGCTCCGTGAGCTCCGGCAGCGTTCCATCACGTCCAAAGGCATCCGGGAGACTCGTCAGCGCGTTCTTCTCGAGCGCGAGCGTCTTGAGATTAGGCGGTAGCGTGTCGATCACATCGTCTGGAAGTGTGGCCCAGTCCTTCTCGGACAGGTCGAGCTCTTCGATGGCTTCGTAGTCGTCGAACGAGTCCACGGCGTCCTCCAACTCGACGTCGTACTTGTCCACGACGGCGCGGAAGGCTTCGAGGCGCGGCGACACACCGTCGCTGCCTTCGTCGTCGCTCATTGCCTCGGAGAGTTAGAGGAGGGAGAGCGAAGGGCGGAGCCGGCTGGATGAGGGATGGAGAGGCCTCTCCAGAGGCTGGTTCAAGCGCGCAAGGTGAGCCGTTTCCATGGGCGTTGGCTCTGCTCTCTGGCCCGCCAAGCAACCCGAAACGTTTCTCCGACCGCGACGAGGTTGGGATTGTGGCGGTTGCTGATGGAGCCGAAGCCGTCGAAACGACCGCGCTATTTCCTCCTCGACCAGCCCAACAGGACGGCGTTCAAGTGCTGGAGGATCGCCTGCCGGGTTGGATCGGATTGGCACGAGGAAGGAGGCTCGAGGTGATACCAACCAGGTCTCGTTCGCCTTACAGATACGAAGTTCTCGACTCGACACGGCCATCACTAGACACCGACACACGCGGACAACAAACTGATGATCACTAACACAATACGGGTCGACGCTAGTAGGACGGATCCAACGGGTAGAGCGACGGCCAGGACGCTTGGCTGGCTGGGAAGTTGATACTCGCAGACTGAGGCGAGTTGGACTGGGATCAGGGACGACGTCCTAGTCATCAAAGGAGACCTCCGAGTTGCGCATGGCTCGGGCTGAGCCACTCGCCACCGTCAGGTGCACGGCCGTGTTGGTGCGCGCGTACTGGTAGACGTCCTCTGCGACGCTGCGCAGCTCGGCCATCTGCAGGAAGAGCTTGCTCTTGAGCGCGCCGCCGGCGTGCGGCACGTGGCGCATGTTGGACGTCTCAAGCACCTCGTCCACGTCGTCAAAGTCGTCCTCGATCTCCGAGTCGTACGCCCCGCCGCCGCCGCCGCCACCGCGGTCCGAGCTCGAGCTGCTCTTGCTGCTCGCGCGACTCGTCTCGCTCGCCACGCTCTTGGACTGCCGCTCGCGCCGCTGGCTGCTGCTCAGGTCGTCCGCGAGCGGTCCAGGCTCCAGCAGCACCACTGGTGGTCCGTGGCTGCTCCCCAGCGTCTTGGCTGCTCCCGCTGGCTCTTGATCCGAGCTGTCGTGGCGTGACAGGCTTCGACTTGGCGTCGGTCGGTCCTCACGAGGCCTACTGCGGTGGTGGTGGCTATGTGTCGATGCCTCTGGTGTCGTGTCGGCTTGATGCTGAGTCGACCGGTGGCTGCGATGCCTCGAGGACGCGCTCCGGTCATCGGTAGTCGTCGGCTTGGCGGTCTCCTTGTCCCTGCTCCGACCGCTGTCCTTGACTCTTGCTCCTGCCTTCGTGTGGTCCGTCGGCTTAGTCGCAGTCGCAGGCCGTCGCTCGTGCCGCAGCACACGGCCGAAGCGGCCGGCCATGACCTCTGCGCGCGCGATCTCGAGCGCGCTGGCCTGCGCCGTGGCCGTGATGCAGCTCTTGCAGAGCTCCACCTCCTTGGGCGTGACCTGCTTGCACCTCTTGCGGTACCGCGCGCTGGTATCCGCGAACATGATGGTCTGCGTGACTGAGCAGCGCGAGCACATGGCCTTGAAGCATAGCTTGCACTCGACGGCGTGGCGCTTCTTGTGCAGCAGGCCGCTCTTGAAGGGCTTGGCGCAGATGCCGCAGGCCCTCGCGGGCGCCGCGCGCTCGTCGTTCATGTCCATGATGACGCTGCCGCCGTGCGTGTCGTTGGCCAGCCGCCACGCGAGCTTCTTGCGCTGCCCGCAGTGCACCACGCTGCCCACATACAGCAGCGTGTTGGCCACGGACTGCAGCGCGACGCTTTCGGCCACCTTGCCTCGCGGGTCGACCCTTGAGGTGGCGAACACCTGGCAACTCGCGGCTGGAGGCGCCTTACTCCCGTCTGTCGCGCTGCTCTTGGGCGGCGTGATGGCTTTAAACAGGTAGCAGCTCTCGGTACGAGCGCGGACGATGCCGTGGCTGTCCCTCAGCTCGCCGCAGGACGGCAACTGGACCGACAGCATGACCTGGAAGCCGATGCGGTCGTAGTCGTTTGGCCCGGCGTCCACGTCTCTCGCTGGGCGGACGAGCACGCCCGTGGCTTCGAGGTAGACCAAGTCCCTTGGCGCCACGATCTTGTTGACACCCGAGCCCTTGGTGGCCTTGACGAGCCACTTGAGCCCGAGGAAGCGGAACGGGTCGCGAGGGGAGGGGCCCTCAAGCTTGAGCAGCACGTCGCCGTCCACCACGTCGTCGTGCGCGTACGCGGCCTTGAGGAACACGGCGGCGCAGTCCGAGGCCGCCACACCGTACATGACGTCGTCCAGCGACCCGAGCACGGCGCCGACGCCCAGCAGCCTCGGCAGCGTCCACGCGCCGTCGTCCGCGTCGATCGACGGCGCTAGCGGCCGTCCGTCCGCTCCGAACGCGTCCGGGGGCGGCTGGATGGACCTGGCGGCCAGTCGCGGCTGCTGGTACGGCGTCGGAGGCGTCAGACCGCGGGAGCTGCCTGTGGAACCTGTGGTTGTGACCTGGGGAGACGGCGTCCGTCGAGGAGCTACGCCTGAAGCGGAGGAGGTGGACGAGATGGAGGACGAGGAGGACGACGTGCTGCCGCTGCGCTTGCTGCCGCTGTGCGTGTACGGGTCGCTGGAGGGCGGCGCGCGGCCGGAAGAGGCCGAGGACGACCAGGAGGACGCGTTCGAGCGGCTGTTGCCTCGCGGAGTGGCGTCTGCTGGCGGTTGACTCGGCTCTGGAGGCGCCCGCCGAGCCTCGCGCTCGCGGTAGACGGTGAGGTTCTCGCGCGTGCGCAGTACCCGCCAGCGCGCCGGGTCGACGCGGCGCTCGGGTGTCTGTGAGTACGCGTCAAAGTCGGCCAGCGTGCGCATGAGCAGCGCGCGCGCGGCGGCCTTGAACCGCGCGGCGTCGTCCTCGGAGAGCGCCACGGGCGGGAAGAGCGGCCGCCGAGACGGCAGCTGCGGCGACGACGCCGATGGCTCCATGCTGGCCGCTCGGGGACGACGAGGGGGGAGTGAGTGGAGAGCCTGACGGAGCCTGCCTGCTCGAGCTTGATGGAGTGGCGTCGTGTGACTGGGTCTCCGGAGTGAGCGAGCGCGTACCGAGAGCGACGCGAAAAACGGAGCGTATATTTGACATCAGTTGTAGTTATTGGAGTGTTCAGTGCGGACGTTTGGTGGTTAATTTGTTCGTATCAATACAACTATGTGGATATACGCTCCAAATGGTGACGGCAGTGCTCCAGAATTGATCGCCATGGAGATCGCGCTGGCTGGCTGCAATGCAATCGTTACATGTACAGGGGGCGGTCAGACTCAGCAATCGCGTGGCACAGAATGGGCGGGGACACAATGCGCTGCACGTGGCGTCAGACTGAAGTTTAGGGGACGAGAGACCGCAGAGGATGGGACAGCGCCATGCATCTTGGTGACCGACTGCAATCTGGGTTTCTGCTAGCGCCCAGAGCCAATGTATACCTCAAGTGATATGTTCAGCACAAATTATACGCTTTGAAGTATACTTCACCGTCATTCTCAAATAGTACGCGTGTTTGTGTCGCCCACGCTACTTGTCAAACATTTGAATCTCTATGTGGCGCTGACTAGTTGTCACAACAGTCGCATGAATCTGAAATCCTGGGCAGTATCTTCGTCATCCGTCCCACGGCTGGCCGTCAGTCGCGACCCTGTAAAGTCTCGACGCTGCGCTCGATCACCGCCCACCGCTTGCTCGTCGCTCTCACTCCTCTTCGCCGCGAGGCTGGCGCCAGACTAATCGCTCCGTCCGACGCCCAGCGCTATGCTGGCAGCATAATACCCGCGTTGTCCGCGTCCATGCCATGCTACGAACTCGACGCCGGTCTCTGCAGTCTAACAACTCGCGGCGCGGTCGTCATTCCCCCTTGCTCCGGCTCCTCGCCATGCAATAAGGCTTTCGGCTCGCAAAGGCTTCGAATGGATGCAGTCGCCATCGCGATCGAGCAGACGCTGTCACGGAATCCGCTTCTGACTTGTTAGACGGCGTGGCCATCGTGTCCCCAACGGTCGAGTGGAGGGCACCACCGACGCGCACAGCCCTTCATCACTACAGCGCGTCCGTGGCGCAGCCCTCTGTCGGATGCCAATGCTCGTCTTGCAGCCGTCGAGCGCGTCAACCTGGCACTCGAAGGTCGGATCCCCGCCGTCCGTCCTCAGGAGGACCCTCCTCCTCGACGGGGCGAGATCGCGAAGCCTCGTCGGTCTCTCCAAATCCTCGTCCTCGACTTCAGTGCCAATCCCATGATTCGTCGGCTGGCAGAGGCGCTCACAACGGGGGGGGGTCAAGAGTGCCATGTGGCGGACTCGCTTTACTCCACCGGGTAGGCACCAAGTCCTGCGTCGTATCCTGCGACTGGTGATTTGATGAGCCGCTTGATTGGACGGATGGCGATTGGAGTGATGGTCAAATGAGCTCCTCATACTTCTTGTCTCGTAGTCAGAAGCTCACAACCCCTTCGTCGACCGACCTGGACGTCTTCCAGCGCTCCAGTCTCCAGTCCTCCGCCTCCTCCGCCTCGTACGCCTCGTACGCCTCCACCCACGATGACGCTGTCGGTGTGGGTCGTGTCGACGCCCGAGGACAAGCAGATGGCCATGCGTCTGCGCTTCCAGGTGTTCGTGGACGAGCAGAAGTTCGACGCGGCCATCGAGGTGGACGAGCACGACGACAAGCCCACGACCGTGCACTTCCTGGGCAAGGACGTCGAGCAGGACAAGCACGTGGCCGTGGCGCGCGTGCTGCTGGACGAGCAGCAGCGCAAGGCCAAGATCGGACGCGTCGCGGTGCTCGCCGAGTGCCGAGGCAAGCGCTACGGCCTGGCGCTCATGCAGGCCGTCGAGGACGCGCTGCGGAGCCGAGTGGACAAGTTCGTGCTGTCCGCGCAGTACGACAAGAAGGAGTTCTACGAGCGCTGCGGGTACGGGTGTACCAGCGACGACGTGTACCTGGAGGAGGGCGTCGAGCACTGCTGGATGGTCAAGAGCGCCGCCCAGTGAGTTGCTCAAGCGGCCGTCCTTCTGCCAGCCGACAACACTCTTCAGAGTACTAGAACCAGACAATGACAGCTTCTTTCTCCATGTTGTCCACACACCTGTTGGTTGACCTGGATCACCTCTGACTACAGGGCCTCGCCGCTCTCTACGAGCCTTCGGCCGAACTCTGCGGCGCCGACCACGACGGCCTCCTCGGGCCGGAAGTCCTTGGTCGTGAAGGCCGCCATGGTGAAGAACATCTCGAGCTCCTTGCGCAGGAACTCGGGTCTCGCGCCGCCGCCGACCACGAGCAGCGCCGCCACGTCGCTCTTCTTGAGGTGCGCGGCCTTGAGCGCGCGGTTGCACAGCGCGACGGCCGCTTCCGTCGGCTGTTCGTACGCTCGGTCGACGTCGAAGGCTGTCATTGTCTGCACCAAGTGCTTGGCGCCTGAGGCGTCCGCTGTGACGAACGGCAGGTGGATGTCCGTGCTCCTGCGCGTCGACAGCTCCTTCTTGGCCGCCTCGACGGCCTCGAGGATGCGGAAGCTCGCCATGAAGTCGATCGACAGGTCGATGCCGTGCTCCTCCTTGAACTTGTCGACCGCGAGGTTGAAGAGCTGGTCGTCTACCAGGCGACCAGAGATGCGCGTCGAGCTCAGCGAGCCTAGCAGCACGTAGCCAGTCTTCTTGGGCTTCTTCTGCACGAACGAGATGGACGACGAGTAGCCGCCCATGTCGAACACGGCGACGACGCCGCCAGAAGACAGCGGCTTGCCACTGCCGGACGCCTCGATGGCCCACATCTCGGCCGCGTGCACGGCCGCCACGGGCTCGGCGACCGTCGAGACGACGTGGAAGCCCGCGCGCTCGGCCACGCGCTCGTACAGCTCGTACTGCGCGTCCGTGAGCCCCGCGGGGACGGAGACCACGGCCGGGAGCTCATCCTGCGCGTCCTCGCCCAGCGAACTCGCCGCCATCGAGTGCAGATGCTCCAGCATGATCTCCGCCGCCCACTAGCAGCAACAGGAACGATACGACGGTCAGTATGGCGCTCTGTATGCCACAGACACATGCTAGTCGCTACGAACCTCTGGGCTGAACGTCTTGCCGTCCAGCGACATATCGAACGCCCCGTCTTGAGGAGTGACCTCGAACGGCAGGCTCTTGGCGAACGCGTCCAGCTCCTCGTCCTGCCACCGACCCACAACGCCGCCTTACAGTCAGTCCATAGTCCAATCCACCACCTCTACTGACAGTCAATCACGCTACGGACCTCTCCAGGCCGCCGGCCGAGCAGCAACCGCGTCGCCAGCGCCGTGTGTTGAGGCTTACGTCCCAGCAGCGAGTACGCGACGGCGCCGACCGTGACGTTGTCGTTGTCGACGGCCACGGCGGCGGGCACTTCCCGACTGCCGTCCGCGCTCTCGAGCACGCGCACGAACTTCATGCGCTCGCCAGTGGCCAGCGGCACGTTAGCCACCCTCAAGCTGCTTGAGCCCAAGTCGAGGCCCAGAACCTGCTCCAAGCGGAGCGAAGCACGTGGTGCGGCGCGTAAGTGGCCTTCAGCAGCGTCCGCCTCGTCATCGTCGTCCACTGGTAGACCCTCGCGCTGGCGGCGCACGCGCTCTTGGGCCCGCAGGATGTAGCGCGTGCCCAGGAAGAGCCCTGCGCATGCGAGTCCGGCTGGGACAAGCCTGCGGATGGAGACGGTTAGCGGGCGTCTTACAAGGCGAGATGAGGAAGGAGGAGCATACCAGGGCTGTGGAGCCGACGCGTGGAGGTGTCGAGCTGGGATACGGGTGTCCACGCGGGTATGGGGCGCCTTGGGTGAGGAGAGGAGAGGGACGCGCGCCATGACGTCGGGCAAGCGCTCGTGGCCCCAGAAATGCGGAGATGATGGCGAGGAGGTCAGCAACTCATGTGTTTTATTGGACAAAAAGAAGGATTGATATGTTGTGATTGGATGGAAAACTAGTTCGAGACCGGATTAGAGGTAGAATTAAGGCTTTTCATACTCGTCAGAATATCCGCAGCAGCTCCTTGGCGCTGATGATCCTGGACGCGTTGGCGACGGTCGGTGGGCAACCGGACGGCTCCTGAACCTTTCTTCGAGGCGCTACAGCCGGTAGAGACTCCTCCCGAGGTCTCCGCGTGGCTGGAGGTCCAGGAGAAGAGCTGGAACCCAATGCCTCCGCTTCAACTTGACCTCGTTGAAGTTGCTGCGGCTTGGGCTGCAGCGCCACTAGCATATACTCCCGCCCGTCCTCCTTGTCCCCAGCCAACCTACTGTTGGGCGACGTAGCCTGCTGCTTGAGTGCAGTACTAGCCGCCAAGGACTGGCACTTGTGCCTCGTCTTGTCTCTCCGCTGCACCTTGGAGATCTGGTCCGACAGGTACTGGTGCCGCTCAGCGTCTACAGCCAGCTTCTTCGCACTAACCGAGCCTTTGGCTTGACGTAAGCGCCTAGCAAACACCGAGTTCTCGGCCGCGATGCGCTCGTCCTCCCTCCTCCGTCGGTGCTGGTTGGTCAAGCGAGGAGCGTCCAGAACCGCTCGAGTGTGGTGCGAGACGTCGAACTGCGACGGAGTCTGCTGCTCGTGGATGCGCTCGAGCTTGGTCAGCAGCAGCAGGTTGTGCCGCTCGATCATCTCCTTCCGGTCTAGAGGCACATACACCAACACTATCCAGTCAACGAAAGAGTCTGATAGACCAGTCGACAGTGAAGGAGGCCGCACCGAGCTCTTGCTGGACGCGCTTCGCGTTGTTGATGCCCCGGCTGTCGTCTGAGAGCGCGAGGTCTTGCAGCCGCAACGCCGGCTGAGCACAGCGGACACGCGCTTCGTTGCGCAGTCTCAGTTCCTCATGGTATGTCGCCGTCAAGATGTTGTCGTCACCGTACTGGTACTCGGCCAGGTACGACAGCGACCGCGAGTTCTTCATGGTCATCACTTCAAGAGCACGAGACGGCACCAACAGAGCTCAGTGGAGACTCCGAGGCATGCTCGCCTGCATCAGACACTCGCTCTCCGCTCTCCCCAAGGCGACAAATATAGGCGACAAGACCCATAAACGCTCGTGGTCTATTGCTGGCGCCGCTCACGGTCGAGCCAGCCGACTGGCGAGTCAGTTGCCTGAGCGTCTCCGCTTCCGCTTACCCTGCGACTTCGACGCTTTGGTGGCTGCAGCGGCGGCCTTGTCGTCCTTCTCACCTCGCTGCAGTAGGTGCTGCATGGCTGGGCACGAGGCCTCGAGGTCGATGCGCTCCTCGGCCGGGATGTAGGCGTAGAAGCCTCCGTCGACGATCGACGTCTTGGTGCGTTGCCAGACCGTCAGAGTGTCGACGCTCGAGTGCCACGACGGCAGCGGCACCTGCAGCACCTTGTGGTACACGGACGCGAGGTGGATCTGGAACTCCTGCGACGACGTGCGGCCCCTGCGTCGGTCGGCAATCATTAGTCGAGTCAAAGGATACATTTGCCAAGAGAAATCCAGCGCACCATGGGCCGGGGAGGCAGACGGTCTGCCCGAAGAGCTCGCCAACGTGGATGACCGTGTCGCCAGTGTAGTTGTGCAGACTCTGGAGCGCCATCGACTCGTCCGAGTCCTCAAAGTCGTCCGGGTAGCACAGGAACAGCGCGCGGTCCGAGTGCTTGCGCAGGTCCTGCCGGCAACCCACGACGGTCAGCTCCACCCTCGCATCGATCAATAACCTGTCCAAGTTATCGCTACCTTGGGCGTGCCTTTGAGCACCTCTGTCCAGAAGACTTGCTCCACCTCCACCACCTCCTCCTCCTCCTCGTCTCCGTCTTCACTGCCATCCTCAGCCTGTTCCGCCTCCCCAGCCTCCTCATCGGCCTCCTCATCAGCCTCTTCGTCAGCCTCCTTGCCCTCTTCCTCCTTCTTGTCGTCGTCCTCTCCAGCGCGGTCGCCCTCCTCCTCCTCCTCCTCGTCTTCGCCTTCGACGTGCAAGTCGTAGCACACAATGTCGACGCCGCGCAGCTGCAGCAGCTTGGCCCAGTACCCGTTGCCCGCACCCATTTCCACCACCTACAGAGACATCCTCTCTACCCGTCAGCTTCCACCGCCTCTATCCTGCCTCCAGGCTCGCCTCCTACCGGTCCAAAGTGCTTGATGATGCGCAGCGCGCGCTCGTCCGGGATGGCCCACGCGTACTTCTACCCTCCCAATCAAGGCGCCATGCACATACACGCTCCAGTCCGTCAGCACGCACTCCACTCGAGTCCACACTCGCGTTCACTATATAAATTCGAGCCAACGCACCATGGCGACGCCCACGTCCAGCTCTGCGTACATCCGCTCGCGCTCGTCCTCGGCCAGCGCCGGGTCGAACACGCGCGCGAGCTCGCCAGGGTGCTGCGCGCAGAACTCGCGGTAGAAGTTCAGGTACGGGTTGCTACGCGCCGTCAGCGCCTCCGGGCTAGTCGCCGCCATCAGCTCGCCTCCATCCGCCGCCATGCGCATTGCCAAATTGCCCAACGCTTGCTTGTCAACAGCTCCTCGAGGTGTCTGCCAGTCGTTGGACTCAGGTTTTGACTTGGTTAAAGTAAGCCTCAATATCTGATTCGACTCAGATATATGTGTGATGTGCACCACGCAATGTAGCCACCAGCTTGACGACTAGCACGACGGCGAACAGAGGACCAGCTCCTCGAGCCGCAGGTCCTCACTGCGGCCACACGCTAGCAACCAAGCAGTGCGTGCAGCTAGCTTATGGCTCGCAGCGTACACCTCACTCGCTACCCATGTCACTCGAAGCTTTAGTAAGATTGAATTTCGACAAAACCCGCAGGCAGGCAGGATAGAGTGTAGCCATCTCGGGATGCGAGTGTACCCATCGAGACGACTAAGACGAGTCGAGCGGATCCTCTCGTCCTGGCTGGCACTCGAACTTCGCCTCGCCTGCTCTCATCTCCTCACCGCGTCCACTGCTTGACTCGCTGCACTCACGGGGATAGCAGCGGCTTCTTCTCTCCGAGCGTGCTGCGGTGGGAGTAGCGCGAGGGCGGCGAGGGGCTCATGAGGTCCGAGGACGAGAGCGACCGGTAGCGCGAGTTGACGCGCGTGCCGCAGAAGAAGACGATGAGCAGCAGCGCCGCGAGGCTGACGCCAAAGGCCGTGAAGGGGCTGCAGAGCCGCATGCCGACGGGCAGCGCGCCGCCCACGACGGCCACGACGCCGACGAGCACGGCGTAGGGCAGGATGCTGCGGATGTGGTTCTCGAGCGGCACACTGGCCGAGAGCGCCGACAGAATGGACGTGTCGGCGATGGGCGAGCACGTGTTGCCGAAGACCGAGCCGCCCAGGATGCTGCCGAAGCACATCTTGAGGTTCACCGGGTCGCCCTGGCTGATGGCGAACGACAGCGGCGAGATGATGGGGAACATGATGGCCATCGTGCCGAACGCGCTGCCCACGGCGAACGACACGACGTAGCACAGCAGGCAGGCGATCGCCGGCAGGTACTCCTTCGGGATCGAGTCGCCGACCGCGGACGCGATGAACGTCGCCGTGTTGACCTCGCCGATGACGGCGCCGAGGGCCCAGGCGAGCGTCAGCACGAGCGTCGGGTCCAGGATGTCCTTGACGCCCTCCATCCACGCGGCGGTCGCCTCGTTCAGCGTGATGATGCGCTGGACGAGCAGCAGGAAGACGGCGAGAGCCCAGCCGCCGGCCGACGCGCGGATCAACGCCGAGACTGAGTCGCAGTTGCTCAGCGCGTCCAGCAGTCCGTAGTCTCCGGTCGGGTTGGCCGCCTTAAGCCGCGAGAAGCCGTCGAAGATCATGCCGACGAACGTGAGCGCGATGATGGCCAGGAAGGGCAGCACGGCGTTCTGCCAGCGCAGAGGCTTGCGCGTGTCGGGCTCGAGCGCGCCGAGCTCGGGCGTCGGGCTGTCGCACGGCCGCAGCGCCACGGGCGTGAGCGCGCCGTTGGTCAGGATGGGCGACGCCGCGGCGTCTTTCTCGTACTGCACCATGGGGCCGAAGTCCTTCTCGCAGATGACCGTGATGAAGATGAAGCCGATGAAGAGGATCGGGAAGAACCGGTAGTGCAGACACGACAGACACGTCACGAACGGGTCCCAGTCCAGCTTGAGGTCGCGCAGCTGCGCCGCCACGTAGCCGATCTCGACGCCAATCCACGAGCTCACCGGGGCTGTCGTGCCATACAAACACAGAGTCAAGACGAGTCGGTCATCGAGATTACCAGCGAGTGAGCGAGAGACGTACACATGGAGGGCAGACAGACGCCGATGGTGTGGATGATGGCGGCGAACTTCTCGTGGCTGACGCCCGTCTGCGTGAGCACCTGGCGCAGCGAGCTGCCGATGATGAGGATGCACGAGTAGTCGTCGAAGAAGATGACGAGGCAGAGCAGCCAGGTGGCGAGCTGCATGCGCAGCGAGGACGTCATGTACTCCTTGGCGAGCAGCGCGAGCCCGTGGCCGCCGCCTCCCTTCTGCACGACGCCGATGGTGCCGCCCAGCACGATCGTGAAGAGCAGCACGCCCGCGTGGTCGTCCAGCGTGAAGGCGTCCACCCAGTACGTGTCGAAGGCGCGCAGGAAGGCGGCGAAGACGTCTCCGCGCTCGACGATGGCCGCGCCGCACCAGATGCCGGCGAGCAGCGCCACCATGACTTGGCCGAGCAGCGCCGACATGCCCAGCGTCACGAGCGGAGGGAGGAGAGAGACCCAGCCGGGAGACACGAACACGGCGGTCGTGGCGGAGGCCACGGGCTCGCGGGTTGGCTCTGTGGCTGTCGCATTGACTGCTGGCTGGTCAGGAGCGTCCTTGGCCTCCGTCTCGGTCCAGACGCTGGCTGTCAAGTTGTCGCCGCCACTGGTCGACAGCTTGAGCTGCTTGACGGCGATGGACACGGCCGACTGGAAGTTGCCGGCTGAGTCCAGCGTCTCGACGCGGCCGGTGCCTAGCACGGCGCCGTCGGATCCCGTCACCTCGAACCGCAGCTCCTTGGCGAACACCGAGCCTGCATCCACAACGTCAGCCTTTGCCATAAACTGCGTGGCGCACAGGGAGCGGACCGTTTGTCAGCGGGCCCAGCTGGATCGTGGCCGAGAACGGGACGTGCGCCAGGATGACGCTCGGTGTCTGCTCTCCGGTGCATCCAGGCGTCCGTTAGAGGTGCTGCCGCGTGCGTGCGTGTCAAGGCCTCCGAGTCACGTACCGAGACGGAGACGGCGACGTCAGCTGCGTGGACAGCCGCCGCAAGCAGCGCCACGGCCAGAAGACCTGCGCGCACCGCCATGGTGGAGGGAGGCAGGCGAAGGGAGCTGGGGAAGGCTCGAGGCTGCAGGTGGAGCGCCGAGCGAGCGGCTGCCAGTCGACCAGATCGAGTCCGATGAGGTTCGTGTGTGTGTGCTTCAGCGAGCAGTTCAGTCTATGATTGGCCGGAAAGTGGTCATTTTGTCCAATCATAGACGCATAAGTCGAACGCAGGATCTGGTCCTGCGTGGTCCACCCGACTCTTTTTACAATTGTAAAGCATTGCAACAGTGCAACAATATCTTATTTGCGACACATTCGTTCGATATTTTTAGCGCATTGCTTGCTCATTTTTTCTTCGACTCCATCCTCGTTTAAATTACAGGGCGGCGCTCTATTCTGAGCGCTCAACTTCAAGGTGGCGCACTGGCCCACATCCGTCGGCCATGGACGTCGTCCACGACGCGCTCGCCACTCCACTGGACGCCTCGCCACTCCTCTGGATGCCTCACCCAGTCATTCACGCGGCCAGAGCACGCGCCGCTCGTCCGGGGGCGGCTCGGCGCAGCATGGGGAGCAGCGTCGTCCAGCGGAACATCTGCGCGAGGATGCAGGTGGAGAACCAGACGGTGACGAGCAGGCAGATGGACGCCTCGGCGCTGAAGAAGCTGAACAGGTCCGCCTTGTCGTACAGCGGGGCCGTCAGCTGCCCGAACACGCTGATGATGAACCTGATGCGAGCAGAAGGACGTCAGTCAGTCAGCCAGTCAGTCAGACCAACGACAAACGAGTACCGAGGACGCTTACAGGCTGTGGGTGGCGTGGTAGATGACGCTGGACCAGATCATGTAGCAGGCGTTGCCCTGGATCCAGCCCATGATGATACGCGAGCCGACGAGCAGCAGCGTGAAGACGGCCAGCACGTACGCCAGGTGGAACTCGCGCGTCTCGACGACGGCGTAGCCCGAGCCCGTGGGCACGACGTCCAGCGCATCCGCGATGATCATGGGCCAGTGCCACAGCGCCCAGATCATGCCCGTGATGGCCGACGCCAGGATCGTAGAGTGGCTGAACACGATCTCCAGCGCTGACAAGCCCAAAACCCACTGTCAGTAGGCATTCGACCGTCTGATTCCGCCGCGACTCGGGACGCACCTGGGAAGAGCGATCCGCTCCAGCCGATCTCCTGGATCATGGCGAACAAGAACCAGCTCGTGCCGAGCGACGGGAGGCCCATGGAGAGCCCAATGTCGTAGCGCTTGGGCGGCAGCGGGTCCCACCAGATGCCGAGGATGGCCACGTAGAAGACGTAGAAGACGAGTCCCGAGTCGAGTGCCTCGACGTCGTTGAAGCTGAAGACCATCTCGAGCCGCTGCACGAACTGCCGGTTGAACTGTGGCAGCCGCATCCGATTGAGTAAGTATGATTGTCTGAGTCTGAGGACGCACTAGCCAGAGCAACTTACGGGGTTGACGAGTCGCGTGGCGGCCGTGAAGGAGAAGGCGGCGATCTCGCAGAGCAGCGGGACGGCGTAGCTGAGCACCGTGACGCGCAGCATGGAGCGCGACGGGAAGCACTTGAACATGTGCACGAACGGCGGGATGTTCCAGTGCGGCGGCGTGTTGCAGGCCTTGAGCCGCTGGTCCGCGACTGATTCCGGGCCCAGCAAGGCAAACAAAAGCCGCAAAAACGCCGCATTGTCCGTCAGATCCGTCGAATTGGCCTGCGAAAAAAAATCGAATTGGCCGCAGAAAACGCCGCAATCCATCCACTCCATCCACTCCCCGAAGGAAGCAGGCCAAGCCACGTACTGTTGCGGAGCGCGAGCGAGGCGACGGCGGGGCTGAGGAACCAGAGCGCGCGGAAGGCGAAGACGGCGGGCGACTGCGGCTGGAGCCCCCACTGCTTGCAGAAGACGAGCCCCGTGAGCGCGAGCACGACCATCGAGTAGAGCGCGACGAGGAAGGCGAGCACGGCGTCGCGGTAGGCCCACATGACCTCGGCCGAGTACATGCCGTGGAAGAAAAAGTTGGACGTGGAGCCGTCCCCGCGCTGGTGGTACTGGTTCGGCGGCTGGATGAGCGGGTAGTACTCGTCCCAGATGTTCTTGTCGCCGCCGCCGGGGGTGGCAAGGACACCACCGCCGCCGCCGCTCTTGTGCGGGCCCGAGGGACCCGCGGAGACGGCGATCGGCAGCCCAAAGCCGCCCGTCTTGCCCTCGCTCACGGGCGTCAGGTCGATCATGGTGCCGTAGTGGCTCGCGGACGCCGCGGATGCCGCGGACGCGGAGCTCGGCGCGCTGCTCAGCCGGCCGCTGCTCGCGCTGCTGCTCCCGCGGCTGCGCTTGCCCATGGTGCGGAGCTGCTGCGGATGGGTCGCGGGCGGGTTTCTTTCTGCTTGGCGCGAGTTCCCCGGACGGACGGGCGGACGGACGTCGGGCGGCCGCTTCAGCCTCGCGCTGCGTTTTGGATTGTGACACCAAGCAGGGCGACCCTGGGATAAATACTATAATATCGAACAGTGGCGTGGCGTTTTTTATAATGTTTTGTTAAGATGCGCAGACGGGACATGGCGTGACTTGGCAAATGTATGCAACGGGAGGAGAAAAATAGAAGGACAGCGAGCATTTATGTGGCGTTACTTGAATGGACGAGCAGCTTGTTTTTGCTTCGTCCTGAAACCAAAAATCAAAACAACAAACATTTTGATTTTGAAAGCATTGTGACCGTTCTGACCTGCAGAACACTATCATCTGGGGACGGCGCGAACCCGCGTCGTGCGATTGGTTTCCCGGATACCTTCGATTTTCAATATGTTCAAAGCAACTTGACGTCCGCATTTCACAATGCACACTCTTTCGTCAGAATTACAATAATCACATTTCGAGCGCCATACAATCGCAAAGTTGTTGCTTCCAAAGCAAACACGCGCATTTTCGGATTGGATGGAGCACGCACGTCAGCGCAGGGAGTCCATCGCAAAACTGACGTCCACGAGGAGCTCATCAAGTCAATGCAGATCACCTTCATCCAGTGCTCGTGGGCCCAGCAGCAAGCGGTTGCCATCTCCAGCCGGACTATGTCCTATTGCGTTCGCAGTGGCCAGTGCTCGTGGGCTGCCATCTCCAGTCGGACAAGCCGAACGATGTCCTGTTGCGTTTGCTTGAAGTGTGTTGCCGTAAATCCCAGTCAGGCAAGAGCGTGGTGCCTGACGTTAGTGCAGGTCCGCCAGCCACGTCACGTCCATCTCCTGTCGGGAACCAGCCAGCACATAACGTGGCTCGATGAGTGAGTCTTTTGGCCAAGGGCATTGCACGCCTTCTCGACGATCGTTAGTGAGGGGTCGCTGTGTGCATTTACCCGCAGCGTATCGACCAACGGTAACCAAGGGATCACAGACGATTGCAATGATCACAGACGATTGCAATGTTTTTCGCGATCAATCGCGCCAAGTGAGGCGGGTCGGCTCCCCTGAACCGACCGCCTTTACCTAGTTGCACATCCCAAAATTAGCCAATCACAGAACGACCTGGGCGGATCCGCCCAATAGAAGTCCAGAAGGCGTGACTTTCGACCAATCAGGTCGCCGCATTTAGGAAGGCACGCGTGCTGGTCCGCAGCGCTACCCGAAGGCACGCGCCGCCGTGATGACGCCGGCGGGACTGCCAGATGCAATCCCAACACCCCCACTCAGCTGCACGTCGCCGCCGCGAGTTGGCTGTATGTTGCAGAGCGCCATGAGGTAGCGGAGTGTCTTCGTGCTGAGGCCCTTGGTTAGGAAGTCGGCGACTTGGTCCTTGGTCGCGACGTAGACCAGCTCGACCTCCTTGGATAGTAGCTTCTCACGGATGAAGTGGTAGCGGATGTCGATGTGCTTGGTCCGCGCTTGGTTGCCGACGTTCTTGGCCAGTGCCATCGCACCTTGGTTGTCCTCATAAACGACTGTCGCCCCAGCTTGGTCTTGGTCCAGGTCCTTCAGTAGGAGTCGCATCCAGACGCACTCCTTGACGCAGTCGCTCAGCGCCATGTACTCGGCCTCCGTTGAGCTGAGGGCGACCGTCTTCTAGAAGGACGCGCGCCATACCACCGGCGCGCCACACAGCAGCAGCATCGTCCCGCTGACCGACCGACGGTTGTCGCGGTCTCCAGCCCAGTCGGCGTCGGAGTAGGCGAGGAGCTGCGTCCGCTTGGTCCCGTCGTAGATGATGCCAATGTCCTTGTTCTTTAGCAAGTAGCGCACCACCTTGATCCCAGCCGACCAGTGCGCCTGGCCAGGGTTCTCGAGGAATCGGCTGAGCTTGGCCACCGCTACTGCGATGTCGGGCCGGGTCCCCACGCGAGGTACATCAGACTCCCGACGAGGGATCTGTACGGCTTGTCCTTCATGACTGCCTTGTCGTCACCGCTGACAGGTTCGTCAGCCTTGGTCAGGTGTACGCTTGGGTCGATCGGCGTCAAGCTTGGCTTGGCGTTCGTCTGGCCGAACCGCTCGATCACAGCCTCCGTGTAGGCCTGCTGCGAGATGCTGAGGCGCCGCTTGGTCTCGTCGTAGTCGATCTCGATCCCGAGGATGAAGCGCGCACGACCGAGGTCCTTGATCTTGAACTGCTAGGCGATGTCGAGCTTGACAGCAGCAATGACAGCCGAGTCGCGCGATGCAATCAGCATGTCGTCCACATAGAGGCAGAGGATGCACCAGTCGGGTCCGTCACCTCGCGTGTAGATGCGCGGGTCGGCACTCGTCGGAGTGAACCCGAACGACTGCAGATGTCCGTCGATCGTCTCGTTCCAGACGCGCGACGCTTGCTTGAGGCCGTAGAGGCTCTTACGAAGTCGGCAGACAAGCGTACCCCCACTGGCGTCGACCACCGTGCCGCCGACGAGATCTGCCATCCCTTCGGGAAGGTCCATGTAGATCTCCTCATCCAACGCGCCGTACAGGAACGCCGTGTCGACGTCGCACTGCTCGATCAGCATCCCACTGCTGCAGCACACTGCCAGCATCGTGCGGATGGAGTTCAGGTTGGCCACCGGTGCGTACGTCTCGTCATAGTCGACACCGTGGCGCTGCGAGTAGCCCTTGGCCACCAGACGAGCCTTGTAGCGAACGACTTGGCCGCGCTCGTCCTTCTTCAGCGCGAAGACCCAGCGGCAGCCGATCGGACGCTGGTGGGTTGGTCTTGGCACGAGCTCCCATGTCTCGTTCGAAGTCAGCGACGTCAGCTCGCTCTGCATGGCTTCAGTCCAGCGCTCCTTGTCGTCCGAGGCAACCGCATCACAGTAGTACTTGGGTAGCTCGGTCGCGAGCATCAGTCGCTCGTACTGGACTTCCATGGAGTCCTTGTCGTTGACGGCTTGGGTGCTGTCGATCTTCTGCCGCTTTGCCCCGGAGCCGGTCAGCGTCACCACCTGCTTCTTGCGTGCAGGTTCTTCTTGGTCCCCGGCCTCCTCGCTCCGAGCCCTCGATCTCGTGATCATCGGGTGTCTCGGTGCGTACGGCACGATCGCATCGATCGTGTTGCCCTGCTTGACTGACGGATCATCCTCCAGCGCACTAGGCAGCATGGAGGGAGCGTCATCGTCGTCGCTGATTTCGAGGCAGTCCATGGCGTCGCTCAGCTTGGTCGACTCGATGAACTTCACAGTCCGGACGACGCGGATCTTGCCGGTAGCCGCGTCGAGCACTCGGTATCCCTTGACACCGTCCTCGTACCCCATGAAGCGACACTTGAACGCCTTGGCGTCGAGCTTCTTGCGCCTCTCGTCAGGGACGTGCGCGTAGCCGACAGCACCGAAAGTCTTCAGGTTCTTGAGTTGAGGTCGCGAGCGGTGCACGATCTCGAACGGCGTCGCGGTGTTGACGGCGTTGGGGATCCGATTGATGATCCAGGCTGCCGTGTTCAGCGCCTCCGCCCACCATTTCTTCTCGATGCCCTCGTGGTAGAGCATGCAGCGCGCCATCTCGACGAGGCTGCGGTTCATGCGCTCAGCCAGACCGTTCTGCTGAGGCGTGTACGGGACCGTCTTCTCGTGCTTGATGCCGTGCTCGCCGAGGTACGCTTCCATCTTCTTGCTGGTGTACTCGCCACCGTTGTCCGAGCGGAGTCGCTTGATCTTGGTGTCCGTCGTCTTCTCCATCAGTGCCTTGAACAGCTCGAACTTGTCGAGGACTTCCGACTTCTTCTTCATGAAGAACGTCGTCACGTGGCGGGAGTAGTCGTCGACGAACGTCACGACGTACGAGCAGCCGCCTGGAGTCTTGGTCTCCATCGGACCCATCACGTCGGAGTGCACCAGCTCAAGCACCTGCGTGGTCTTGACGGTCTTCTCCGGATTCCGTGGGTATTTGTCTGCTCTCATCTTGCCCATGCAACACCCGGCACACACGTCGATGAAGTCGGCGTCCGACGTCACGACAGGGAGCCCGTCCGCGACAGCGCGGAGCTCCTCGTAGCGCTTGAGTGGGATGTGGCCGAGGCGCGCGTGCATGACCGTCCATGACGTCTGCCGCGCCGTCGCCGCTTGGCACACCTCGTCCCCCACTGTCTCCAGCTTGTAGATGCTCCCGCACCGGCGCGCCACCATGATCGGAGCGCCGCCGAACCGGAAGACGCACTTGTCCTTGGCGAACTCCGCGACGACGTCCTTCTCGGCGAGCTTCGACACCAAGATGAGGCTGCCGTCAACCTCAGGGATGTAGAGCACGTCCGACAGCGTCACCGACAGTCTGTCCTTGAGCGTGAAGGCGACGGTGCCGATAGCAACCGCGTCGATCTTCGTGCCGTCCGCGATGATGATCCGGACCGGCTCCTTGAGGTCGCGCATCTCGACAAACTTCTCACGGACGCCGGTCATGTGGGAGCTCGCACCGGAGTCCACAAGCCACTCCGACCGCGCCATGACACTGGCAGCGGTGAACGCGACGCTTGACGCAGACGCTTGAGCACGGTTGCCGCGCCCGTCGTCCGCCTTCTTCTTGCGGCAGTCGACCTCCTTGTGTCCGACCTTCTGGCAGTAATGGCACTTCCCATTGAAGCGGTATTTGCCCTGGCCGCGCTTGGTCGAAGCGAACGCCCGCTCTTGACTTGGCGGCGCGTCGTCCAACACCTCGACACCCGAGAGCGACTCGATGGCGTGCGCCAGGGTCACGTTCGGCGTGTTCTCGAGCACGCTGCAGATCAGCCGGTACTCGTCCGTGAGGCTGCCAAGGAGAAGCACGATCTGCCGCGTCTCGTCAAGCGGCTCGCCGATCGCCTCCATCTTCATCACCAGCTCCTTGAACTTGTCGACGTGCTTGGCGAAACTCGTGCCAGCTTCCATTTTGAAGTTGTGCAGGCGCTTGGTCACCAGCAGTCGGTTCTTGAGCGTGTTGCGGTTGAACTGCTGCTCGAGCAGAGACCACGCCTCCGCCGCGGACTGCGCGCTCCTGATGTAGACTTGGAAGGTCAGGCTGACGTCGCCGGCGATGACTCCAAGGGCCTTCAGATCGTCGATCTTCCACGTCATCGTCCCGCGGTCGCTCAGCGCGTCGAACTCGGGCTTCACGATGTGAGCGAGCAGTCCCTTGCGCGAGAGCTTCATCCGCATGTTGTACTCCCAGTGGAAGTAGTTGTCTGCGACGAGCTTGTCGATGTCTGCGTAGCTTGGGCTCATAACCTCTTGAGACGCTTGGACACTGGAACGGTGTAGTGATGTTGTTGGTAGGCGGAGAATCCGAAAGTGAGTTCCATTGTTACCGGTGCACATTCATGCACACCGCTAGTCCTCCCTGATCATGAATCTGCCTTTGCTTGCCCCCTACGATGCTTGGTTCAGGAATTACCCCGTGCCAAATGCGGCGGGTCGACTCCCCAGGACCGACCGCCTTTACCT
>JAADXY010000010.1:0-87892 GCA_023338065.1 Phytopythium montanum
GTTCTCGCAGAACCTGGTCGCTGGGCGAGGCAACCTCGGTGCTCATCTGCGGACTCCGATCCACCGAGACGCATTCCTGGCGGAGTACCACCGCCGTCTCGGATGAAGGACAGCAGCGTGCATTTTTCCATGAATAGTGACGTTTTCCCCCGTTCGTCGGCTGGAGTACCTACTTCCATCGTGCCAGCGGCCATCTCCACGAAGACGACGGCCAGACTGGTGGACGCATGCGCTGGCCGAGCTGGCGCTCAGCGCATGGTCCTCGTCGTCGCGATGCGAACCCCCAAGAGTGAAACACCACGCACGCGCTCGCCACGACCACCCGACGTCCGCGAGCGGAAGCTGGTGGCGGCCAGTGACGCAGCCACACGAACGTCAGCACCTTCGGTCGCGTCGGTGCCTCGGGCTGGGCCTCCGTCTGACCTGGCAGCATGCGGCTGTGCGTCAACCAGCAGAGCCTGTGGCGCGCGTAGAAGGCGTCGCCGCGCAGCACCAAGCAGGACCGAGTCCAGTGGATTGCCGCGGTTCTCGGATCGAGCTGCCGCGCAAGTCGCCGCGACGGCCACACTGCGCACCTGCTAATCGCTGGCGGCGCAAACGTACAAGCCGCTGGTGCGCGCGTTGCTCATCACGGCGGGCGTTCATGTCATGCTGGAACGCGCAGGACGAGCCGGCACCTGGTGCATGCTTTCAAGCCGGCATTGCAGAGCGAGTCGCTCTCGGCCCGAGATCTTGCACAGCCCGCTCATCCTGGGCGAGTTCATAGAGCACGACATCGAGGCGATGCTGATCGACATCCGCGAGCTCGGAGAACTCGCGCACAGGTGCGACGTGTACGCCAAGGCGCTGCCGTACAAGAAGCTCGAGTTCCACACATCGTCTAGCACGTGCATCGAGGCGCTCATCTCCATCACCAACCAGCTGGGTTAGTCTCAAGGCCGCCGTCGGCATCCCCACATACGCGAACGCGCACCCCGTGGACACCACCCACACCAAGATGGCGTGGTTCGAGAAGCTGCAAGGACTGGGAGGCCGCGCTTGCACTCTACAACCGGTGCCTCGGACATGAGCTCGAACAGCACCACACCGCCGCGCCGTCCAAGTCGCTCCAGACACTCGGGCTCGCTGACGGTGCAGTGCATGGTCAGCGGTGCCGCGACCACCATGAGTCCAGCCGGCCCTGCAGGCTAGCACCTCACTTGTGAGCGGCGCTGCCTGGTGCGTCGCGTTCAGCTCAGGCAAGAGGGACCACAGCGGCGTGGCGTACGCGTACCTCAAGCACCAAAGCGCCGCCGCCATGAAGGACAAGCGCTCACCAAGCTGCAGCACGTGGATGCGCGCTTCTTAAGCGACTCGCGTCGTGGTGGTGAAGAGGAGGAGGCGAGGCTACAACACGTCCGACATGCAGAGGAAGCACTCGGTTGTTAACGTGGTACACGCTACTGTATGTCGTTCAAAGTGCAAGCGACTGTGAGACCGACAGCTCATTTCGCATTGAGCTTGGTGGGGTCCAGAGCGCGGTGGTCGACATGGAGGGTCGCGGCGCGAGCGAGACCGCCGCGGGGGCAGCCCGCAGTGGCGCTGGCAGCGGCCAGTCGCCGCCAGTCGCCACCCTTGCAGGCGCCGGCGCCGCTGCCGACACTAGCATCGACGACAAGCACAGAAGAGCTCGCGTTCCGCAGAGCGCTGTGGACCTTCGGTCAGGCGAGCCTCCAGCAACATAACGGCAGTCTCTCCGTCGCGACGCAGCCGCTACTGCCGCGGCCGCTGTTGCCGACGTTGGCGTCGGCCTGGTCGCATTCACCCACACTCTTGACCCGGATCAAAATGGGGCCACCGGTGCGATCGCGGCGGCGATGGACGCGCCGCCTGCGATCACGGGCAAGCTCAAGTACGAGCTCGTGGACGGGCAGACCGCCGCCACCTACGTGTACGCGACGTACCCGCTCAAGTTCCTCCATCCGCGCGGCACCGTCCGCCACCAGGGCTTCGGCACCTACGTCACGGCAAGTGCATTGCTGTCAGCCCAAACAGCAGGCGACCACCAAAGTGTTCAAGTCCGAGGGTAGCGACTGTGTGAAGCAGACGTTCGATTTGGCGGTCGGTGCTGGCGCGACGCTCGCGTTCCTGCCGGACCCCGTGACGTGCTTCGAGCGCGCGCGGTACCACCAAGCGCAGTCGTTTCGACTCGTCAAGGAGGCTAGCTTGGTGTTCGTGGACTGGCTCACGAGCGGGCGGAAGCGCAACTACCTGACGACTGGCGGCGCGGTGCTCGAGGGCCGTAAAGAGACCCTGGAGCACTGGGACTTTGACGAGTACGACAACACGGCCGAGATCATCGTGGACGGCGAGCGGCTGCCGACCGACCGCGTCCGCCTGGCAGGTGCGACTCGCTGTTGATGTCCGATTGGGATGGTAGCTAAACGCAGCCCTGCGCTTACTAGACGACGAGGACTCCCGCTGCGCGAGCGCATGCAGAGCATGCACGTGCTGGAGCTGATGGTGATCGTGGGCGTCAAGCTACAGGCCGTCACGGACCTGCTACTCGCGTTCAGCGCGCGCAAGCGGCTGCACCACGCGCGCAGCATCACGCCGCAGGGCCGCCTGGCCTCGCAGAACGACTTCCCGGGCGTCCTCGCGTCCGCCAGTCTGCTCGGAGACGGCGTGATCGCGCGCTTCTGCGGAGAGGACGCCGATGTGGTATCGCGCAGGCGGGGTCTTGCTTGCGAGAAGGTGGGTTTGATTGTGTGAGTTACCGGGCGTCTTCCGAGTGATGGGTCGACTGACCATCCTGCTTACCTTCTCCCCTGCGGCTCGACCGCTCTCGTCCTTGGCATTGCTGATAGACGCACGGTGGAGCCGGGCATATGAAGCGGAGGCGACCGATTGCGCTCGTGCTGCGCCTTGCCGCCTCCGTGATGATGCCCGTCGGCGCCACGGAGACTCCGCCGAGACAACAGCACGCAACCGGCCGCTTGTACTTGGTACTCTTGACATGCATGCGGCGTCGATGGCGCCGCCCAGTGATTGTGCTCCTTGTCCCCGATGATTGTGTTCCAGGCGAGCGTGAGCTTGACAGGTCCCACCTCGACAGGTGGCCATGTAGTTCGTCAAGACCATGCTGGCGCCGCTGAGGGACGTTATTGGCTTCTCGCCGTTCCAGGAGACCCGGTGATGGGGGAGCGGGGGAGGTTAGCTGGACGCGTTGCAACGCTACAGTACTCGAGTAGGGCGGACGGACGTATTGTGTCCTCGATGGAGGGAGGGAGCTGGTCATCAATGGTGAACCCATTCTTGCCGTGGATGGCTACATTGTTTCTCCAATCGGACCAGATCTGAGAATTTTGTCTGAGTCCTGAATCAGGACCTGATTGGCCATCGCGTCGCCAGAGTGACCATGGTGACACCATTTTCCAACCACTCAAGCTCTCTCTCAGAGCACATGGCCGTCGTCCGAGATGATCCTGCGGCGGTGGCGCGCGTGCTGCTGCCGGTCGTGCGTCTGGCGCCTGGCAGCGGCTCTAAGCAGCTCGAGAAGCGTCTCAACTACATCTGGCAGGCAGCACACGCCTGCGTCGCCACCTGCGCTTCCACCGCACACCAAATGACGTACGTCCCCCCCCACATCCTTCCCTCACAGTTTACCTCGAGACCAACGTGTCGTCTGTGAGCGAACCGCAGCGCGTCCATGGTCCAGAGCGCGCGATTGAACCGCGTGGCGCTTCCCGCCGATGTACTGGACTTTGTATGCGAGCGCTGCGCCGGGCTGCTGCTTCCGACGGTATCAGCCGACGTCCGCATTGTTCCATTGACTGCCAACTCGACGGCGAACCGCCGGCTCGCAGAGCAACGGCGGCGCTTCAAGCGGTCGTCTACTGTCCCATCCGCTTCGGAAGTCATCACCACCGCGCTGGTACGTCTCCTGCACTTGTTTATAGTCTGAGAGATGGCCGTGAGCTGATGTAGTGGGCAATGGGTGAAGCGCGTGACTTGTCGACGCTGTGCGCATCCGAACGTACGCGCGGCGGGGACGACCGCCAACAAACCCAAGAGCAAGAAGGTCAAGAACAAGAAGCGCGGGATAGAGGGGCCCGAAGACGCCGCCGGAGCGACTGGTATGCGCTCCAGTACCATCACTATCGTCATCCACGGCACCCTGACTCCCCGTGTGTCTGGATTGGTTAGACTTCGAGCAGCCAGCACTCAAGCGTGCCAAAACAAGCGCCGACACTGCGAAATCAGCCACGAAGAAGCCTACGCAGCAGCCAGAGCAGCCAGTGGTGGTCCCATCCGTGCTTCAAAGCCTGCAGCCGCCGGCGCCTCCAAGCCCGCCGAGGAGGCTGCTGGACGGACCGAAGCGCAAGAAGAAGAAGCAGACGGTGGCTGACCCGGCCGCGGTGGCCGCCAAGAGCAGCCTCAGCTCCTTCCTACAGAGCCTCCGACCAGGAATGTCCAAGTGAGCGACAAGGTCCACGAGCAAGCCATGTATCCTCCTCAATGAGTGCGTGGTTCTACTCTATTGCAGAGTCTCCATCTGTGCTCGCTAGGTCGCGGTGAACGACGCGGTTAGCGCGTTCAGCTCTTCCCACTGCGCCGTGAAGTCGATGCTGTCGTACAGCGCAGCCGTCCCGGTGCTCTTGCGTCCTCCTCCTCCTCCCAAGTCCCACGAGTGCATGGTCGACGGGTATCGCGAGCGGAAGCCGACGCTCGAGCTACCAGTGAATTCGTCTCCAGGCCGCCACGTCTTGCTCCCTCGCGGTCGAGCAGCCACGTCTGGCGACGGACACCGAGGGATCCCAGACATACTGGGCTTGGTTGGAGTACTAACCGAGTTGGCAGGCTTCTCGAGGGCGTTGTTGTCTCCATGGCGAGGTACTCCGGCCTGGTCGTTGCTTGTACGTGGCTCCACAAGGTCGCTCTTGACGTCAAAGGCAGTCGTTGGCTTCTCCTCTTCGCGTTGGTCTTGAACTACGGGTGTCAAGGTCTCGTGAACGGCTTGGTTGTTCATGCTGGAGTCCACTTCTTCACGCAGCAAGACGGCTGAAGTCTCGAGCTGAGCGTCACCGTAGACACTGGGACGCGTGACGACCGGACACGTCTGGTTGCGCTCCGTCACCTTGAAGATCTTGCCTAGCACGCTGAAGAGCTTCTCCCTCGGCGGGTTCTTCTGTCCTTCTAGGATCTGTGGCATCGAGTCAACCACCAAGTTAGTGGCATACCAAACAAAGCTGCAACAGCATCAAGCCAACGAACCCGGCGAGTGTCTTGGATCGGCATCTGCACCATCGTGAGCGATCGGTTCGGCAGTAGACCGGCGTAGAAGGCGAAGAAGCCGTCGACCGACGTGCAGTTGTCGTCCCAGAAGAGCGTCCGGAGACTCGAGTTGAGTGGCAGGGCACGACCCAGAGCCTGAGCCAACGCGTCACCGCACTCGTTGCCAGCGACGTCGAGCACTCGGAGACTCGTTGTGATGGCTAGAGCGTCGACGACGGCGGCGATGGTCGGCGATCCAAAGACGAACGACGAATACGACTTGAGACACAGCTCGAGCAGTCGAGGCGTCGATGAAACCGCGCTTGGCACTCCAATATCGAGACTGGTACTGTTCTGAACAGCATTCTTTGGGTCTCCGACGAGGAGGGATAGCGCTCGAGCAGCAGCACGCTCGAGCGAGCTTGTAGTTGTGCTGAGATCCACTTCAGTAGCTCCACTTTGGTGCTGGACACCGCCACGTTGCGCTTCCACGACGCGCTTTCGCTGGGCGCTGCGCTTCACGAACCCATTGCCCTCGAGACTGAGCGAGTTCAGTGTTGAGCAGCCTCGGATCGAGTGCAGGAGCAGCAGTGACTGCGTTCCCATTCACAAGATCAGATGAGTTAGATATCTCTCGAGCTCACACGGCGATAACACCCAAGCACGTACCGCTTTGTCATGCAGACATGCGTGGTCGAGACGTAGCGAGTGCCGAGCGATGGTCGGTGCCGCGTCGATCAGCTGAGCAAGTAGCTCGGCCTTCTTCCCGCGCAGATCATTCTCGCTCAAGTCGACCATGCACGGCGCTACTCGTCCGGTGTTGGAGAACATGGGGCTCAGTATGTTGCGCAAATGTTCGCGCTTGAGTCCTCTCGTGTGTGGCGCATTACTCCAGCCGCTGGTGCTGATGGCCACCCCTCTCTTCTCTCGTTTCGACCGCCACTTGGACGCCACGGACTCGCCAATCGAGTTGTGTTTGCGGCCGACAGTGACGCGCGCGACATGGAAGCGAGCCATCCCTCGCAGCACCAGCGTCGCCAAGCTCCTCGTCTTGCTTAGGACAAGTCCGAGCGCTTGACTGGCTTGGGAACGCATTCGATTGTACGAGATGTCGAGGTGCGCGAGTGCCGACTCGCTCAGGATCGAGTTCTGCTGCAGTGCGAGGCTGAAACAGTTGAGTTCCATCGCTGTGCGGGACACGTCGAGTTGCTGGAGAGCAAACGCACTTGCTAGCCAAGCCGCCAGTGTCTTTGTCCCTTCGAGTCCGAGGTGGTTGCCCGACAGGTTCAGCTCTCTCAACGAACCTGCGAATGCTGCGTTCGCCCCGAGTGAAGAAAGCAACAGACAACTCGCAGCGCTGGACAGAGCACACCGCTCGAGCTGGAGCAACTCGAGGCCGAGCGGCAGCAGCTCGAGCGTCACGGCGAGCTCCACCGCCATCTTCTGCGAGAAGCGGTTCGACGACAGATCCAGCCGTCGAAGCCCAGGCTTACGGTGTTGGTCGCTCTCGGTTGGAGTGTGACGCTCGTGCTGGATTGTGGACTGGAGCACCGCGTTCTGGAGGATTCGGAGAGCGGAGGCCGAGAGGTGGGCGTCGTTCAACGCCAGACCTTGGACGCTTGACGAAGGAGACAGTAGCGACTGGAACAAGGCCGCAGCTGCCGCGTCCTTCACTTGCAACTGACGGATCACGACGTTCTCGACACAGCCAGCTTGTCCAAGCGCGCGAGCCAAAGCTTGGGTTTCCCGTCTCGCAAGCTCAGCACGTGAGGGTGGACCAGCCCCGAAGCAGCGCATCACCGCCACTGCAGCTTGCTTGGCGATCCCAAGCTCGTGAGCATTGTGCGCGTCGAAATGGTGATCGTTGGCTCCTGGAGTGCCAAGATGCTGATTGGACGCGTCTCCTCTGGGAAGAGCGAGGCAGTACGCGAAGTCGACGCATGACAACGCGCAGAGACACTCTTGAAGCCGCGTCATGACGCTCTCGCGGTACGGAGCCGCCAGATCGTCGCAGAACGCGCGGTAGGCCGCGGAGATGGCCGTGAACTGAGCTCGCAGGTGCTGTTCCTCCTCTTCATCAACTGCAGCCGCACCTTGACTATTGACTTGAGTTTGACTGCTGTCGACGTTGAAGAACTCTTGCCAATGGCATCGCGGAGGGAAGCGGATGGAAGGAGGGATGCCCGACGGGAACGCCAGTCGCAACGCGTGAAGCTGACGCTGGAGCAGCCGCGCAATGCTCTCAGTATGAGCTCCAGGGTCAATGTGGAGCGTGGTCAGGTCCACATCTCCTGTACCAGTCGACGACTCGAAGTGGATCTTGATGGACGTGGTCGTACAGGTGCCAGTCGCCAGTGTCGAGTCGGTAAAACCATCATCTGAAGCGCTTGAAGCCCGTAAGACGACGATCTTGGTCACGTGGATGAGCTGGTGCACGCTGACGCGCTCGACGGTCGTTCGCAGCGGCTTCTTCCGTTGTAGTAGCCACACTCGCAGGGCGGAGATGACGAGCAGCCGCCTGCGGAACGCGCCGCCTCGAGTGTGCTGCATGGCCCACTTCATGAGCAGCGGAGCGTCGTTGCGCGCCGCAAACAGCCGCTCGATCGCGTCCAGCTCGGCCACCTTGAGGTCCTGGTAGCTCATCCGGTTGATGGGCCACGGCGTGCGGTCCAGCGTCTCATCGTCCGGGGATTCAGTATCGCCACGATGGCCAGTACGTCGAGGACTCGAAGGTGCTCGCATCTCGACGTGGAGTACACGGATGCAGGTGATCCGGGGTGGGTGGATGGAGGCTTGTGTCGACTGTGGCTGGCGCCGTAGAGGGTTGGAAGCCACAAAAATAGAGCCGAGGGCAAGCCAAGCACGTCCAGAAACGGCAAGAGACGTTGCATTGTGCTGGAGTTGAAACGAGCGGATGACTCCTGCAGCTTGCGAGCGAAAATAGACCGTGAGTGTGCACACACATGGGACTTGTCGACGCTGACAGCACTCCATCGCGACATACCTCGGTCGAGAACTTGTGATCACGGGGCATTGCCCGACAGCAGGAAGCGTATGGACGCCTTGGTCGCCGTAACAGGAGCTTCAGCGACTCGTGGCTGGGTCTCCGCCATCTCGGCCAGCACCCACAGAAGCGACTCCGCCTGCTGGTTAGCTTCAGTCGATTCCGGTGGAGTGGTGGCTTCCGTAGTGAAGAACGTGCTTGTGTCCGTCGCTTGGGCTTCGTCGCTGGTATCCAGGATGCGGCGCCGAACGTCCGCGTCCCCGGCCTTCCTCGGTCTCGACGCGGACGGACGCGGAGGCGGCGTGATGATCGGCGCGTCGGCGTGCCAGGCAGCGCCAGCTGTGCTGTCGAAGCGCTTCTTGAAGTACCATGGCGGGAAGTGGCGGATGTCCGTGTTGTGCTTGCGCTTGAGCGTCTTGAGTCGTTGACGTAGCGCCGCCTTGCTCTTCGTCGTGCCCTGCATCATCTGCAGCAGCGCGTCCCAGTTGATCTGGCGCCGAGCCTGACGGGTTGAAGCAGTGGCTTGCTGCGTCTCAGGCTCCGACAGCATACGAGCGAGCTGTACGAGCTGCCGGTCTTCATCGTCCGTGAAGTCCGACATGGAGAGCTTGGATTTGGACTCGGACTTGTCCACCTGGTGGTGCCTTGGACTCGACACCCGCGGTATTTCGGGGAGATCCGAGAATACGCGCGCTCGCCATCCCTGGAGGCGGTGCCGAGGCAGCGACGTTCGTTCTCTAGTCAGGAGCCATCACGCCCACGTCCCAGGTCTTGACCTCTTCTAGCTGCTCACCTCGAGGCGACTAGAGACCATGTTGCCTCATGTGCTAGTGTCTGAGTCTTCTGATTGGTTATTAGTCAGCTTTTCACGGCGTTGATTTGCTAAAATTGATCGAGATCGTGAATGATTGTCCTTCAACCACCAGGCGCGCGCCTTTCCGAGCAATCTATTTGCTCGCTGTTTCCCTCCCTTGTTGCGTTGCTCTCTTGAAGTTTGTATGGAAAAGACAACAGCGCATACTGAAACCAAGTGTCAACAGCTTGCCACACGCACTCACCGCGGCCGCCACCTTCGGCCGCCGCTCGCTCGCCCCGCCGCGCCCCATGCACGCCGCCATGAGCACTCCCCCCACTCCAGACGACCCCTCCATCCCTGGCGCTGCAGGTGGCGCTGGGGCCGCCAGGACGAGTGCACACGGGTCGTCCCAAGCGGAAAGTACACCCGAGTCGGCATCTGTCGGCGTTGTGGTCGTCTCGCTGCTAAGCAAGCAGCCGGAGGCCGCAGGGGCGTCAGCATACAGCGCGGCGGACGCTGGGAGCGAACGCAGCTTCGTGGTTGTGCTGGCGCCGTCAGTGAGCGAAGCGGCGGCGTTTCTGGCGTCCCAGCCGCCAGGCGCCTACGTTCTGGTCAAAGAAGAGGACGGCGCGCTGGCGGTGCACGTCAAGTTCCGCCAGGCGTCACGCACTGCCGTCCTGGTCAAGGGGAAGGACTGGAAGAAGGCGCACGGGACGATCGAGTGGGGCGAGCGGCCTCCATTTGACGGCGGAGCGCTCACTGGGACAAGACCGCCAGTACATCGCATGTACGTGTTCAGGGACCTGTTCAGCCGGCTGGAGCATTGTTGGCGCGAGTTCTTGCCGCGTGTGCAGTCGGTCGTGGTCGAGCTATGCCTGGAGGCAAGTGTCGACGAGACATCAGGGCTAGAAGACTACGTGGAGGTGTTGACGTCTTCGACACCGCCACCACTGCTGGTCGTGCTTGTACCGGACAGTTGCGGCTTCTACATGCTCGGGAGGGAGCTGCGGGGCAGCGCTACACCCGCTTACGCGCTGCGCCAGGTGGAATTCGACTTTGTCAAGCTCTCAGTATCAGTCGCAGATGGCAGCTTCAGGCCGGCGGCGCTGCTGACGTCTACACATTTCTCAACCAGGCGCGCCTTGGACCCGGAGTTGACGTACGTTGCCTGGTCTGTGAAGGTGGACGCTCAGGTTCTAACGGTGATCACCTGTTGCTCGTTGTGGCCCAAGGTTCCGGAGTCTCCTGGACAACTTCCAGTTCCCAGAGCGCACGATGCTGAAGGAGACGGCGGTGTCTGCTGGATCAGCTCCCGTCGGGACCCACAACTACATTCAACTCTCGTCAAACGACCCGGAGCTGGAGCTACTACGGGCAGCCTGTGCAGCATGCGAAGAGCTGCAGCCGCTGATAGCCGCTCCGCTACCAGACGCGCTATTGACCACGCTGGACGCGTTGTATTCACACTTCGCTGCCTCCTATTCCGATGGCCGAGAGCATCGAAGTGAGCAGTGGACACAGCCGAAGGCACAGCTCATCTCCAGAATGCTGCCCGTCTGGATGGAGCTGATGGTTGCTGCAGGTATCATCAGCGAGTCCAATAACGCCACTTCGCTTCCAGCCAGCTGTGATACGAGCTCAAGGCGGAAGAAGACCACTCAGCCGCTCTCAAGACTGGCGAGGGCTCTTCACTTCGTCCTTGTCTTCACGGTGAGTCGGTGCGACGATGCAACTACGACTCGGGTTGTGTTCCTGGTGATGCGTCTACTAGCGTTACGAAGTCGCGTACCAGCCGAGCTCGCAGCATTGATCCGGGAGCTGTGCGTGGTGAGCACGAGCTTCCAAAGGCTGTTCGTCAAAACGCACGGGGCTCTGCTACTGTGGAACGCGATTCACAGCACAAGCAATCCAGTCGCAGAGAAGCTCGTGAGCTCGACGGAATCAAGTGGTGGGGCATCCACGAACGCGAAAGAGCCTAGGAGGATGAGTCTGTTCAAGACAGCACTAACATCAGAGCGTCGACCGTCGGTGTTCTCCATCACACGCAAGTCCCATGCCCACAAGAACCAGTCGCTGCCTGAAATGGGCACCCGGACAGACGCATTGCTGTCCAAGTTCTACGCGTTTTTCGAGCTGGACCCGCATTCCATCGAGTCCGAGCTGCCAAAGAAGCTCGTCAGTCATCAGTTCGACGAGCTGGCCGTGTCCGGATGGGGAGCGGACAACAAAACCTGGTACTACCAGCTCGATGATCTGCTTTTTCAAGCCGGACCCTCTGCATCATTAAGTCTGCCGGTGGATGGTTCGAGCAGATGTCATGCCGCGAGCGAGCGGCTACCAGTGAAGATGCTCGTCTTTGAGGTCGTGCTACACCTCGGGAAGCACCTTCTCCTCCAACCAGCGGGCATTAGCTCATGGGACCGAGACGTCGCAATGATGATCCGCTGCGAAAAGCTGCACAAGAGTCTGGCCGAAGAGATCTGCGTCACATCCCAGAGATTGGTCGACACCTGTACTGGTGCTGACGACCGGTCGAGAGTGCTCAAGTGCCGCCGGTCAGTAGCGATCGAGTGCGTCTCGATTCTGTTTGAGCTCGAAAGGAAGCGAAGACGAGCGATGTCGACAGCTCTGGGCGACAAGAAGTACCTCCTCTTCGTCTCAGCGATGCAGACCAAGCTGCGCGGAATGAACGAGTGTCTGGCAAGCGGAGAGCTCGACGTTGAGCATGTGCTGGACGCTCACGTTGCTGCTCTCCGCTGGATCCCCACCGAGTTACTGGAGGAGTGGCTGATTCTGTCGCTGGGCGACATCTTTGAGACTGTCACTGCACTCAACAAAGCGCTTGATCAAGCCCCAGGCACCGACAAGCAGACCGTGATACGTCTGATTGGACGGTTGATGGCGCTTCTTCGGGTCCTACTGGAGCGAGTCTCGAACGGCGACCTGCAAATGCTGCTGGTTCGGCTGCTAGACCGCGGTTTCGAGCCTGTCATCCCGCTTCTCCGTGCAGCTCTTGCAGAGCAAACCCCTCCGAACTACGCCGTTCAGTTCCCGCTCCTGGGGTTCCTGAACGCTTTTGCAGTCATGGAGCGGTCTCTCCCCATGCGGAACGCGTGGTTTCGAGCTCATGCTTTCGAGAGCGAACGTGGTCAAGTCGGCGAAGACGATGAAGAGATGGAACAGCGTCGATCGGAGCTGCTGCAACGATACCTGGTCTTTGACGAGAAGCACGACGTCTCCACTTGGGAGTTCCTGGTGCGCTTGGTGTTCTCAACACATGAAGACGTGGCCGTGGACTCATCCGACGAGATCGTACGGCGTCCTAGTAGTCCAGTGCTTCCTGTGCTAGAGCTGGCAAGTCTCCAGGTTGAGGACGAAGTGGACGCGTTCTATTTCCCGACGGTTGAAGCTGCGCTACTACTCCAGCGGACGCTGTACGCGTCCCTCTCGCCGGACTACAGCGTCGAAGTCGACTTGACGCATGCTGTGGCGAAGCATATCATCAGTACCAACGAGTGCAGTCGGCGTCTGGAAGGTATGGTGAGATGCCGAGCCAGTGAGCACCTTACGCGAGTGGTTGAGCTCCATCTCGACTGCTTGATCGCGCTGGTCAATCGTCGCTGCGTCATCCCAGAGATCCAAGTTGCGCTCGACGCGAATAAACTGTTGTCAGCCATTGTGAAGCATCTGCCGTGGAGCACGCCCGGTATCAACCAGCTTGACATCGCCGCATCGATGCCAATTCAAGATCTACGCACTCCGGAGCTGAACAGTTCGAGTCGCGAAGAGCCTGCGTCATCTCCTGGGCCTATGCCTCAGCTACGCCTCAACTTGGGCGGTGGGAACAGTGTCGTCCCTCCTCTGAAGTTGGGAGTGTCGACAGCCAGTGGCAGCGCTCTCATCAGTGACGGGAAGCTGCATGCGCTCGTCATCGTGCTCCTCGTGTCGTACATGCTGCTCGAGCCATCGCACAAGCTCGACGACTCATTCAGCTCCCGCTACGCTCCAGCAATCGACCAGAACGGGGCGGAGACCGACGACAAGTCGAATTTGATGTGGCAACTGCAGCGCCACGTCACCAGTTTCCCCCACATCGACGTGAGCCACTTTGAGCGCATCCTGTTCGACATGGAGACGACCAACGCGTTCGTCTCGGCATCGCGGGCGGCAGCTACGAGGAATGTCTTGCGTCTACTGTGCCCGAACCTGTTCGACCACACGCTGTATGCCCAGCGTGAATGCGTTTACAGCGCTCGCTACAGTGAGATGGAGTCTGAAGGCGGATACTCAAGTCGTCGGCGGTCGGTGAGGTCTCCAAGGCATGAATATATTGCCAAAGGAGCGACTGCCATCGTGTACCGGTCAGCGTCGCCTCTGCCGTGCGCCAGCAACGTCGCAGTCAAGCGCACCGACTACAATCCCGACGGAGACGAGTGTGTCATCGGTGCAGTGTACAACGAAGTCTCGATCCTCAAGAAACTCCGTGGCGAGCGAGCAGCGCTTCAGCTAGTGGACTTTGGCAACCACCACGACGACAAGAGCTACGAGATCGTGACCGAGTGGTGTCCGTGCACCTTGTCGGACTGGCGAAGCAGCTTCTCCCGGATCGGATCCCCGACTCAAGACGGTGTGGACACTGCTAGTCAGCCGTCGATCGGCCCGTTCCGAGCGAGTGTCTTGATGATCCTGCGGTGCTTTCGCAAGGTCTGCATCTGCCTAGACCGTATCCACTCGCGAGGCGTCTGTCACTTCGACATCAAGGTGCGATGCATCGCCTTCATGTCTTCTTCTGCCATCCCTAACGATGCTGAACACTGCTCTCTCTGTCGATCAGGGAACCAACGTCTTCTTACGCACGAGTGCGTCCGACTTCAGCTACCGGCTGCTCCTCCACGGCGAGAAACAGACACTAGACGACGTCGAGCCTGCTCCTCAGTCGGACTGCATTTGCTTCGGAGACTTTGGCGAGTCGCTGACTGCGTCTGTCGATCCAAAACCGCTGCGCTCCTGCCTGTCGTTCCTTTCAGGCGCTCCGATAGCAAGGTCGCCAGCTCCATCCCCGACCAAGAAGAAGACTCCTGGCCACTTGTACCTGCTCTCTCGGACACGAGGCACTGAAGCGATCAAGAGCCCGGAAGTGTTCCGCATCCGCGGCAACGAAGCGACCAAGGCGCCAGTGACGGCCGCAAGTGACGTCTGGTCCATCGGGTGCTTGCTGTACGAACTCGTGGTGCAAGAGCTCCTGTTCGAGAACGGTACGTAGACAACAACCGTGTTGAACTGCTCGTACACTAACAAGTGACTTGTAGATGACTGGCCAGCGCTGTACACGCACCTGTTAGCGTCTCCAAACGACAGCAACGTCCTCCGCGAAGACCACAAGCAGAAGATGACTGCAGCTCTAGCACCAAGCGACGAATGCGAGCAGCAGGTAGTGGCCCAAGTCATCGACCTGTGCTCTCTCATCCTAACTCGGCAGCCAACGCAACGTCCGACACTCAACGAGATCGTGGACCGCGTAACTACACTCATCCAGGACGTGCTCAAGCTGCCGGTGACGTTCGAGGAGAAGGAGTTCGCCAAGCAGGCGAGTCGGAACCGAGCGCAGCCAGCGGCCGAGTGTTCCAACGACGACTCGCCCTCACGCAGTGTGGCGGCGTTCCCATCCTTCCACTCGATCCGTCCTCCATGGGCTTTGGAAGGCCCCAAGAACGACCGCAGCGAGCTCATGGCCGCACCAAGGCTGTTCTGGAACTTGTTCATCGTCGGGACGCTGCCTCGGTGCTCTCAAAGCTCCAGTGACGGCTTGAGTATCGATCTCCGAGCTTGCAAAGCGTTTGAGGCGGCGCACGAGCACGAGTTCGCGCACTTTGTCTACTTCTCCTGGCGTCTCGACACCCAAGACGAGGCACAATACTGGCTTCAAGACATTAGCGGCAGCGACAGCCGCGTCATCTCGAGTATCAGTGAAGCGGAGCGGCGTACAGTCATCCAAGTCCACCCGCGACTACGTCCCATGAACCAGACGGCGTTCAAAGGCGGAGGAGGCGGCGCAACGTCCCAATTAGCGGCTCAAACGCTCCAGGGACTCATCCAACATGCCCCAATGCTTTTCCCAGTGCTTCAACGCCGGCTACGAGGTGAACCAGGCCGCGTCGCCTTCGCGTGTGTACCAAGCGATGAAGAGCGAGACGAGGACGACGGAGATGCCAACACGCTTGAAGACGCCATGGCCAGCACGCTGCTCTTGTTTCTCGAGCGAAGCGTGGCCATCTCTCCGCTGGAAGCGCTCGCAGCCTTCGCTCGAGACTGCAGCCCTCGCTTCCTCGCGTACCCTCGGCTCGCCTTCGTCCGCCAGCTGAGTCTCTGGTCTCTTCGACAGCAACAGGCTCGCCGTCAGTTGGTTGTGGCTGCTTCTGGAGGCCCTGAGGACCTCAAGAAGCATGCGGCGGTGTGTTTGTGTGGTGCGAGCGTCTTGACGCCGCTGGTGTCGGCTCTTCGCCAGGCGCTGGCGACTCAACGGTGTTCATGCGCGTCCAACATCAGCAACTGCTCGAGTTTCCACCCGTTCATGAGGCTAGGAGGGTCCAATGGAGCCTCCAACGGACCGCAAGACTGTGAAGAAGACGATGAAGACGATGGTGGAGAGGAGACGGAGGGGCTCGTGCCGTCCGCGTTCGTCCACGACGCGTGGGAGCAGCAGCTCGTAATGCCCATGGAGGTGCAGGCAGCCAGCATCCAATGGGTCGTCGTGGACCGACAGGCCGTCAGTCGGCTCCCTTCGCTGCTCGACAACCACCTCCACACACCCAGCGCGGCTTTCATCCAGCCAGTCACCGCCATTGACGCTGGCAATGGCCATCGCCGCCGTGCGTCGCTGTCGTTGAAGCGCCTGACGGTCAAGGACAAGCCCCACGAGTCGCCGCGCCAGGCCACGGGGTCAGCTCAGAGTGACGACCTGATGCGAGGATTGACCCCTCGTCACAGCCATGACCACCGGCGCTCGGGAACTTCTGGTGCGGAGACCTGGACGCTGATGGAGTGCGCGCTGTGCCGGCTGCCCATGTGCGCTGTTGCTTCTTCCCAAGGCTCGAACGACCGAGTAGCGCTGCCGATACTCCCAGATCCAAGAGGCGCATACACGTTGGGAGCCCAACCACTACAATGAACCGACGACGACAACAAGAAGATGAACACTTGAGACGATTTGGTGTGACCGAGTCAAAAGAGGTGGCAATATGATACTTAAGTTATGGCCTGCGGCCCACGAGCGGCGGGGCGACATCCCCTCTGGTCGCCAGAGATACACGGCGACGCTCAAGGTCGCGGGCTGCCGACTCGAACGTTCCCGTAATGAACGAGAGCAAAACGAGCGGGCCCACCCGCGCGCACCCCGCGCGTAAAATACACGGCCTCGTCCTCTTCCTCCGGTCCTGGAGCTGGGTGATGGAAGCTTCGAGCTAGTGCTCAAAGCTCGCCCATGCGGTCCGGACTCACTTGAACAGCTGCGCGTTCTGCTTGAGTGACATGCTGCGGCGACGCTTGAGCTGCGTCTGCAGGTCCTCGTTCTTGGCCAGGATCTGCTTCACGTTGGAAATATATTCCTGGCACGGACCGGGCAGCTCCTGCGTGCCCTGCTGCTTGGCCAGGAAGAGGCACTCCGAGTGCGACCGCCGCCGACGCATGAACCGGTCCGCGTCCCCATTGGGGAGCGATGACGACAGCGGCAGCGGACTCGGCGGGTCGTCCGCGTTGTTGCCGCCGCTGTGCGTGCTGCCAGTGGACGCGGGCGGGGACGCGGCCCACTGCGGATGGCGCGTCTGGCTGCTGTCGAACGTGCGCGTCTTGCTCTTCATGTCCTTGAGCACGCTCGTGTCGACCGTGAGGCCGCCGGAGCCGTGCTCGGGACTCTCGTGGCTGGCGAAGCGGCGCATGAACTCCATGGCTGGCTGGGTGGGTGTAGTTTACTGGTTGACTTGGGGGCTTGGAGGGCGAGGCAGCTTGAGTGCGGCGGCGCAAATTCGGGACTGGCATCGAGGTTCCGACGAGCGGAGGCGGGTCGCCCCGAGGGAGATGGGGATCAGACATACTGAGACCAAGTGAGAGTTTGACCTGCGAACAAAAGGATAAATTTCCACACATTGGAAAAAGGCGCTATCTATTTTAAAATTGAGCATAAGATTGTGCCAAAAAGCCAGCTTAGTGAAAACAAGTGGTTGGTAAAGATTGCGACGATATTTTTGGGCGAGGAACAGATTCGATGGTCCCCGTCGCTAACGGCCCAGTACGAGATTTTAAAGCCATGCTTCCAAGCCAACATCATTTGGCGTCCAATATGCTTTTTGGCAACATAACACATGGCTCATCCCGTGGGGTTGAAGCTGGCGACCACGTGCGAAGAAACGGCGGTTATGATCTCTGAGAGGCGCACACAGTGCCGTTGGAGTGTTGGTTGGCTCGTAATAGATAGCGTTTAGGCTCGACTTTTGACTGCGAGGCCATCCGAAATTTTGCGTTCTGGCCGATTGCACGAGTGTCCATGTTGCATTTTGGACGCGATTAAATGCGCGGACGTAATCTTGACAGCGTTGCATGCATCAATGAAGGGGCCAACACCGGGACCCATACTGCTTGGGCTCGTTGACCACACTGGCTATGTATTCAACGACGCTTCGAGAACTTTTTTATCGCTTTCACTTTTGAGGCGGTGAGCATTCAATCCATGCCATGCATCCCGTAATAAAAACCTTCATTCCTTCCGTAGTTTTCATTCGACGCATCGTTTTTGTTTGATGCAGCCAATGCGATTTCATCCGTCACCTGGTACAGTATTTTCGGCGTTTCTCTGTCCCTTCTGCTCGAAAACCCAAGCGTCGGAATGCAGCACTCCAAGCAGACTTTCATGGCGTTTGTATTTTCAAGTCAAAGCATATTGCTGGCATGAATGCCGGATCCGTTTTATTGGCATGGGTGGTGGATAATTGCTGGCGTTTTGTTCGTATCTATGTAATATTCACGTTCCGGCGTTCTTGTGGACCGACGTGAATGCGCAGGGATCAGCTTTCGTTCTGCATAGTCTATCCTCCAAATTATACGAGTGCAAAACAAATCAAAGATACAAGGTTATACATATTATAATCTTTATATTGGGGCATTCGTAAGCTTTCGGATTTGACTGCAATACTCACTTTTGCAAGATATAGGGAACAGCACATCATTGGAACCAGGACAAGAGCACCTTCCTTCCCATGTGACGTTTCCGTTCAACGGCTATTTTTGAGCGACCAAAATGCAGCAGCCGAAGTGCAGGTACATGCGGCCGCCCAAGCCGTCGCCATGCGGTTGCGAGTCGGGCGCCATGCGAGTCGGCGAAACGTCGGGAGCCGCACAGCTCGACATGTGGCCTGCGCCAAGCAGCGTTCAGCAAGCGACCTGTTGAGACGGGAGAGAATCCACGCCAATCAAATATCCTTTAGGAGAGGTATTTATTTCCACCATTCAAATCACTTGTGAAATGTAATCTCTTGATATAGCTGCCTCCACTTTCGTCCCACACATCGAATTATGTAGGTTCCTTCCAAATCCCAAACCAAAATCCTGCTTCAACCAGTTCTAGCAACTTCTCCGCTCTCGGCATACATAGTCTCCTTTATTGATTCATTCGCCTGCAAATACACTCTCGCTCCTTCCCCTCTCGCCTGCGTCTACACGGCAAACGGGTTGAGCACCGCCATGCCGTCGTCCTCGTCCTCTTCCTCGCCATAATCTCCATGAAGAGCGCTCGAGCTCGAGGACGACCGGCGGAAGTTGGCCGGCATGGCCAGCGGCTTAGGCGCCTGCACAGTGGCCTGCGAGCCGCCAAAGAGCGAAAAGACGCCGCCCAGCAGTCCGCCAGCGGCCCCGTCGTCCGCGGCGTGCGCCGCCTGCGCCTTCTGCAGCTCGGACGGGCTGAACTGCAGCACGGCGGCGATCACGGGCACCAGACTCGCCTTCTCGCTCGCGTTGTGGCTCTCAATGTACTTGATCATGACGTTCTTGAGGTACTGTTCATGGACAGACAACCAAAGGCAAAGTGAGTCTCCGCACCAAGACCTCCAGCTAATGAAGCGGGTGGTATACAAACCTCGAGGTTGACGGTGCTGGGGGAGCGCTCAGCGAGTACTTGCAGCCGCTGCTTCTGGCGCGTGGCCTCTTCATACAGCGCCAGCGTGTCTTCGCACTTCTTCTGGAAGTACTGCGCCTTCTCGGCCCACGCGTCCGCCTGCTGCTTGAGCGCCGACGAGTCAAGAGCCTTCCCCTGCATCGCAACCACAAGTCAGCCCAAGCCATCCACACTCATACAGACACATGACAATGCTCCTCACCTTCATAGTCATCCGGTCATCCGCGTCGGGTTCACGGAGAGACGTCAGTCGCGCGAGTGGAATAGCTCGCGAGTCCGCAACAGCCGCCGTCAGGTGCTGCTCCTGCTCCGTGTCGGACGTCGGCGACGACGAGCGGTACAGGTGGTTGTTGTTGCCGTCCGTCTCGACTGACAGGGACGACGACGTCGTCGACGACGACCGCCGCTCCTTCTCCGACGTGTAGTACGCGCCGAACCCACGGTCGCTGCGAGGGATGCTGGGCCTCCGAGCCGCAGCCGCAGCTGAAGCCGCCGCGCCACCGGCAACCGCGTCCTGCAGCTGGTGCTTGAGCAACGCGAGCTCCTCGTCCTTCTCTTGCATGCGCTCGCACTCGAGCTCCGTCTGGCGGTCCAGCGCGCTCGTGAGCGCCGCGATCTCATCCTTGAGCGCCTCGTTCGCTTCGCGCAAGTCGCTCAGGTTGTTCTCCAGCGGCGCCTTCTCCTTGATCAGCGCCTCCATGCGCGCAACTTCAGCCTTGAGAGCCTGCACCTCCGCCTGCAGCGCCGCCTCCGCCTCGCGCTGCTCGATAGCAGCAGAAAGGCGAACGCTTTGCTCCCGTGAAGCCGCGTCGGCTTCCGCGGCTTGCACGCGCTTGACCGCGGCGGCTGCGTCGGCTTCCAGCGCGGCGATCCGACCCTTCGCAGTCATGAGCTCCTGCTCTAACCGAGCGACGTCCGCGGAGCTCTTCTTGACGCTCAGCTTGCTCTCAGAGGTCGCCTTCTTCAGTGCCACGTGCGCGCGCTTCTTGTACACGTCGAGCTGCGAACGGGCCGCGGTCGCTGCGTCTGTTTCGGCTGCTAGCTGCGCCTGGAGCTGCGCGATCTCACGCTCCAAGTTCGCCACCGACGCCCCGTGACCCTCCAGCTCGCGCGTGGCGTGCTGTAACTGCTGGATCGACCGGTTCGCTTCCACGAGTTCCTGCTTCAAGTCGGTCGAAGACTCAAGCGCAGCCTTGACTTCCTGCTCCTTCTCCTGTGCAGCTTGAGATAGCTGCGCGAGCTCAGCCTCAAGAGCGGACAGACTAGTCTGAAGCGCCTGAACCTCCGACTGAGCCGCCTCTGACGCCCGCTGCTTGTCCTCGGCCGCTTCATCTCGCTCTCCACACGCCGCCTGTAGCTGCTCCTGGACCACAGCAAGCTGCATCTCCAATGAGCCGACTTGCTCTACTGACGTCTTCAACTGGTGCGTTAGTGTCAGCATGTCTTGGGTCTGGGTCTCTTGCTGGTGCTTCAGTGCAGCATTGTCCGCCTCCAGCTGCTCACGCTCTCGCGTTTGACGCTCGACTTGCTCGCGCAGTGCAGTCGCTGTCGCCTGAACCTCCTCGAGTTCGTTGCGAAGCACGTCCGACTGGGACTGCAGCAAACGGATCACCTCGTTCTTGTCCTTGAGCGCCGCTTCCAGCTGTTCTCCTTGTGCTTGGAGCTGCTCAGTCACCGCGTTCAACTCTCGTCGCGAAGTCTCGACGTCACCTCGAGCGTCTGACGCCTGTGCTTCAAGCGAGCGGATCGTTTCAGCAGCGACGCGAGCAGCATAAGTCAATCGCTCGACTTCCGCGCTGTGCTCCGTTGCAGCGGCAGTGAAGCGCTCCGCTTCAGCGCGACGAGCATCTTCTGCGCGACTCAGCTCGCGCTCGGCATGGCGGTATTGCTCCGTCAGCTCGGCGACCTGCGTCTCCAGCGCTTCAGCCTTCTCGGTGACCGCAGACACCGTAAGAGAGAGTTGTTCCGCGTCCGCAGCTCGCTGCTCCTTCACGTCCGCGAGCTGCTTCTCCAGGTCGCTGCTCTTCTCGGCAGCCGCTGTCGCCACAGTTGTTAGGCGCTCCACCTCTGCCTGACGCTGCTCGACCGCAAGGCTGAGCTCGCTTTTGGAGGTCTGCAGCTCGTCACCGAGGCCAATCAGCTCGGCTTCCAGGTCCGCAATGCGCTTCTCTGCCTCGGCGGCAGTCGAAGTGGACGCGTTCATCTCCGTCGCGTGGCGTGCGATCACTTGAGCCAGCTCGGTACTTGATGTCCCGAGCTTGGAGGTCAAGGCAGTGATCTCCGCCTCGAGCTCCTCGATCTTCTCGGCGGCCTCCTTGTCCGCAGCGTCGCGCTCTGTCTCCGCGTCGCCCACTTGCTTCTCCAGCTCCGTCAGCCGCGTCTGCAATCGCTCTGATTCTCCCTGAGCCGACACGAGGTCTTCGTCCAGCGTCGCAATTCGGGAACGGAGATCCGAAACGGTCGCTTCGCTTGATCGCAGCGCGTCTTCAAGCTTCTCGGTCTGTTGTTGTAGCGCCAAGCACTTCGCCTCGCCCTCCTTCTTCGTGTCAGTCACCAGTGCCTGTGACACAGCCAACTGCTCCTTCATCTTGACAAGCTGGTCAGCGATGGCGTGCTCCGCTTCCTGAGAGTCGCTCAGCTGCTGCTCAAGTGCGCTCGCCTCGGACGCTCGTCGCTCCGTGAGCTCCTTCAACTCGGCCTCCAACTTCGCCACCTTGTCCGCCAGGTCCTTCTTCGCCGCAGCCACCTTCTCGAGCTCAGTCTTGGCCGCAGAGTGCTGTTGAGTGAGCACGAACAGCGCGTCCTGTGCGGTCGTCTCGGACATGCGGATGCGCATCAGCTCCTCCTCGCCCTCCTGTTTCTCCGACATGCGTTGCGCGTGGATGTCGTCCATTTCGGACTCCAGACATGCAGCCTTCTCCTTTGTTTGCTCCAGCTGAGCGACGACGACAGTTCGCTCCTGCTCAGACGCCTCCAGACGAGTCTTGAGCCGGCTCAACTCCTCTTGGATGGCTTCGATAGCAGACTCTCGCTCAACCAGCAGAGAAGCACTCGCTTGCGCCTTGGTTGTCTGCTCAGCCAGCGCGTTCTCTAGCCGATCAATCGACTCCTGGAGCTTCTTCTTCTCGTCTTGAGCATTGCCAAGCGCTGCTTCAAGCTCACTCGACCGCGCCAACGCCTCGTCCAGGCTGGTCTGCAGCTCCAACGCTGCCTGGTCAGACATCTCGCGCTGCTCCGACATGGCCACCTTCAGCCGCTCGATCTCGGCTTCACCGCTCTCCACGCTGCGAGTGAGCGCCTTGAGCTCGGTCGTGAGCTCCTCCTTCGTACGCTCCAGTAGTTCGCTCGTAGCAGCGAGGGTTGACCGTTCGGTGTTGAGCTCAGACTGAAAACCCTTCAGCTTCCGCCTCATCTCGTCACGTTCAGCTTCAACACTCCGCAGTTGCTCCGCCTTCTCGTCGACCTGCGCGGACACCTCGTCCAAAGCCGTCACGTGTGCTTCAGTAGCGTCTTCGAGCTGTTGCTGGGCTTCCTCGAGCTCACGCTCCAGGTCTTCGACGGACGCTTTCAGCACGTCAACCTCATGCTGGTGCGCGTGCGTGGCTTCGTCCATCTTGCGAGCCAGCGCCGTCTTCTCCACGTTCACACTCTTGACTTGCTGCTCTAGCGCCGACGCGTTCTCGGACAGCTCGTTCTTGAGCTTGAGCAAGGCAGCGATCTCCTCGGACGTCTGCTCGAGGTGAGCCTCCATCTCTTCAATGCGCTGGGAAGACGACTCGTTCGCTTCCGCCAACTCTGCGGTTAGCTCGGTGTTCTGCTGCTCGACTGCGGAGACACTAGCTTCGAGGTCCTCAATGATCACGTCCGACTTCTCGAGCTTCTCCTCGAGCGACGTCTTCTCTTCTTCCAGCATGTACATGCGCTCACGGAGCCGGTCGATCTCGTCGTCCGACCGGTCAATCACCTCCTCCAGCTGCGCACGTAGGTCCTGTTTGTCCGTCTCAAGCTCGGCGATCTTGTCGGCCAGCTCGTCCAGTTGCTCCTCAAGCTCGTTCTTGATCTCCTGCTGAGACGATGCGATCTCCGACTTCTGCTGCTCCGAGTTGGTGATCTCGTCCTGCAGCCGCGCGATCTCACCGAATAGCCGCGTGCGCTCGTCCTTGAGCATGTTGGTCGTGGTCCGGAAGGCCTCGAACTCGACGACCTTCTCCTCCAACTTGCCCTCGCTCTTCTCCAGCTTAGCCTTGATGGTTTCGTACTCCTCGGCCAGCTTTTCCTTCTCGCTCTCGAGAGCGCGAAGCTGCTCTTCCAGGGTCGAGATGATGGCGAGCATCTGCTCAAGCTGCTCCTCCTGCTCGGTGATCTTGTCCTGCGCATTCGACAGCCGCTCCTCGAGCTCCGACTTCTCCTCCATGCGCTCCTGCAGCGCCATCTCCAGGTTCTGCTTGGCTTCGTACGCCGCCTGGAGTTTCTTCTCCATCTCGATCATCTCGATCAGCGCGGCTTCGAACTCTTTGCGCTCCGCCTCGATCGATCCAGCGCTCTGCTGCGGTCCACCTGGAGATTTCTGTGAAATATCCACCAGCTTCTTCTCGAGTGCGGTCAGTTGCTGCTTCTGCTCCAGGAACTCGACCTTCGCCTGTACCAAGGACGACCGCAGGTTCTCCACCTCGCGGTCGCGGTCGCGGTCCTGGTAACTGTCCGAGTCCGTCTTGCTCTCGGCCATGGCGCTCAGCTCGTGGATGCGCTCTTCCAGCACGTCGTTCTCGGCCTTGATGTCGCCCAGATCCGTCTGCAGCGATCCCTTTTCCTTCTGAAGTCGTCGCATCTCCTGCTTCAAAGCCTCGAGCTTGGTCTCGAAGGACTCCTTCTCTCGAGCAAACGTCTGCAGGTGTTCTTCGAGGGCCACGTCCTTGACCTGGAGCTGTGCTTGGAAGGCAGCATTCGCAGCAGCGAGGTTCTCCATCTGGGACGACAGCGTCTCGACCTCGGTCGCTGCATCACGGTGGACGTCCACGAGCGACTCGTGGTCCTGCTTGAGCCTGACGGCACCGTCTGAGGTCTTGGCCACTTCGAAGATCATTCGCAAGTTCTCAGCCTTGCACGCCGCCATCTCCGACTCGGTCTCTTCAAGCTGCACTCGCATCTTGTCCAGCTCGAGTCGCAGCTCGTCCATAGTCTCCACATTGGAGGTGTTGGCCGTATCCTCACGCTCCTTCTCTTCGAGTTCACGATGAAGAGAAACCAGCTCTGCCTCGTATGCAACCACCTTCTGCGCAGCCTCGTTGCGCTCGACGCGGTACTGCTCCAGCTGCATTGTCAGCTCAGTTAGCTGGCTTCTCAGCGACTCCAGAGCCTTGTTCGCTGATACCGAGGCGTGGTGGCCCGTCGGATCGTCGCAATGACACTCGCTCTCGCTCGTCGTCGTCGCCTGCTCGCCGTCCGAGTCGCATACATTCAGGTTGTCGCTGGCGCGCTCCGTCATGCACAGGTCGCTGATTCGCATCTCGTACTGTGCGACCTGCTCCGAGAGCAGCTGCACCTCCTTGCTCTTCGTGTCTAGGAGGGACGAGAGGTTATCGAACGTCAAGTCGACACCCAAGTGCACCAGCACCTGCTCCCGCAGCTCCTCCATGTCGGCGAGGTCCTGCGCAGCCTTGGCACTGGAAGAATGTAGCGCGCTCAGTTGGCTGTCGAGTTCGCGCCGCTCAGCGTTCCACGCTTCCTCGCCTTCTCGAAGCTGCTGCTCGAGCTGCTCGAGCTGGTCCTCGAGCTCCTTGGACCGGACAGAGAGCTTACTCTCGGCGTCTTCTTGAACTTCGCGCGCCTTCTCCAGCTCGTGTTCGCTCAAAGTGAGCTGCTCCTGCAGCGCCTTGTTGTCCTCCACCATCCGGTCCAGCTGGGATGCGATGGCTGTCTGCATCGTCTTGGCCTCCGCCTCCTGATGTATCCACGCCGCCACCTGCTGCACCATGTCGTCCACCTTGTCGACGAGTCGAGCGTTCTCCGCGACGAGCTCGCTGCACTCTCGCTCCTGCTGCTGCTTCTCCTGCATTATCGCGTCCACTTGACCGTGTAACCGGACGTTCTCGTCTTGCAGAACGAGCACCCGCGCTTGTTCCTGCGCGCTCTCCTGGACTTGGGAGCTCAGTTCACTGATGACTTGAGCGTCCTTCGCCTGGCTGCTGGCCATCGTGTCCTGCTGCAGCACCAGCTCGAGCTTGAACGCCTCCACCTTGGCCAGCGCAGCCTCAAGCTCGCCGGTCTGCTCCTCCAGCTGCCTCTGCAGGCCGTGATACCGCGCGACGACGTCCTGTAGCTGGCCTTCAAGCTCGAGCCGCTCGGCCTCCTTGGCCGTCAGTTCCTTCTCGAGTGCGTGCATTCGCGTGGCAGCCGCGAACGTCGGCGCGTTGGCGTCCCCGTTCTCTGTGGCCGGCTCGGTCGCTGGCTGTTTGGCCGGCGACTTGAGCAGCTCGTTCTCCTGCTTGGCCTCCTGCAGCTGCTTCTGCATGGCGCGGCACTTGCCCACAACCGTCTTGAGCTTGTCGATCAGCTCGCGCTTCTCGTCCTCGAGCTTCTGCACCGCCACGTCGCCCTCGTCCGCTCCAGCGCGCGCCTCCATGGCTCGCTGGTGCTCTAGCGCTCTCGTCTCGCTGCTGGTAGCTGCAGTGGCCCCGCGCTCCGCCTCTAGCGCTTGGTACTGCGTCTGCAGCGACCGGTATCGCGCCACGACGTCGTGTAGCTTGCGCAGCAGCAGCTGGTTCTCCTGCCGCACCGGGTCGGCCGACGCGCCGTCTGCTAGTATGGATGAACGAGGAAAGACCGTCAGGTTTAGCAACGGGAACATGCACGCGCGACGCCACGACTCGGGGTGAGCGCGGGCCGCGCACGCCTTCAGTGTACCGGACCAAGCAGTGAGTGCGGCGAGGACACAAGCCGAGAGCGTCGAAGCCGAGAGTGCAGGCGCCGCCGAGAGTCAGCGACACTACGACCCGACTACGCGCCTCGATGCTCTATGCTCCCGCAGTCGCCCACGGCTCCGTCCCGCTCCTCCCGCACACCCGCCGGGTCCTCACACCGCATGCCGACAGCTTCCACGTACCGTTCGCGCTCGCGGACGCCTCCATCGCGCGTCCTGGCGCTCTGCCGCCGCGCTTGATGCTGGCCGAGCTACCCGCTGGGAGATGACTTCGGCGTTGTATGGGCTGCCGTACCGCCTGTCTGGGGCTGCAGTAATTGCGGCGGAAAGGTATCTGACAGCGTGTGGATCGACTTGGATTCAGCAAGAGGCGCGGGAAGACGGGCGGGTAGGGGAGGTGTGGGCCACGCTGTTCTCGACAAAGTATACTTTGAGCCTGAATTTGTAGGGCGGTTCTGATTTGACTGCCTTTGTATAAGTGTGCGTGTGGAGGGGTCGTGCCTGCGTGTCAATCTTGCCGAGGGGCGTTCATTGAACCGCGTGCGCCTTTCCGGCTCTTTTTGTGGCGACGCGGATACTTTATCAAGTCATTACACGCTAGTTGCCGCCGCACCTTGTGTGATCCTGTCTGCCTGCGACTCATGCCCGGCGCGGCAACAGCGCCAGCGCCAGCTCGTCGCGCACGAGTTGCCGCCGCTTGTGCAGCAGGGCCCCAAGTGCCTGCTCGGCCATCAGGAGGCGCTGCTCCTCTCGCTGTGCCGCCCTCGGCTCGGGCTCGAGCTCGGCGCGAGGAGGTAGCAGGCCCAGCGCTCGACATGCGGCCCGCTCCATCGCGGTCTGCAGCGTCCAAAAAGCAAAACAGCACGCCATTCCAGGTGAGCCGTTTGGTCGAGTGAGCGTCTGATAATGCGACACTAGACGTACGATCTGCGCCTTGGTGTGTTGATGGCGCCGGCTCCACTGATCGTAGTCGTCCTGCTCGACAATGGCGCGGTTGAAGGAATCGGCGGCCGCCTGGGCAAGGTCGTCCGGTCGCCCGCCCATAACGACATCGACACTGAGCGATGCAGCAAGCGCGTAAGTATCACGCACGACTTCACATGCTGGTAGTATCGAGTATCGCCCAAGAACGCACCGCTTCCGCTTTCTGGAACGCAGGGTTGCCCGGTGCGCCGTCTCGAGGTACATATCCCACGCGGCCCACTTGGACGTTGCGCACGACCGCTCTCCCGCCACATCCCGGCACTTGTAGCAGCGGTCGTGCGCGTCGCAGAGCGTGTCCGAGTCCCCATGGATGAAGCCGAGCAGCTGATTGACGCCCGCGTGATCTTCTCCGAAGACATGCGCCAGCTCCGTCACCAGCACGACGACCTCCATGTCGGAGAACGGCTCGCTCTCGACAGCAGCAGCCGAGCTGTTTAACTCGCCGTCACCCTTGGACTCAACAACGCCTTGTTGTTTCCGCGAGCGGACGACTTTGTCGATGACCATCTTGACCGCTTCCACGTCTCCGCTGGTCGACAGCACGGCCCTCGTCATCTCCAGAAACCGATCGGGAGACGTCCTGCTCAGGTCGCTCGCCGGGCACGAAGTTGCTGGCCCAGACACCTCGATGCTGTGCCGGAAGACGTCCTTCCACGACGGCGAGGTCGCCACGTGCGGCTCCTTCTTCTTCGTGCCACACCGTCGCCGGAGCATGTCGATCCGGGCCAAGGCGCGATGCAGTCGATGCACGGCCTCTTTCCGCTCCAGCCGCGTCGGGTCCATCCAGAAGCGCAGACTTACTGAGCCACCGTGGAAGTGCAAGTGACCGGATGGCGGCAGCTGTCGTTGTCCGTTCTCCTGCGGGGCCGGTCCGGCCGCACTCTGATCCACGATGGCCCGGATCATCGCCAGGTCCAGCTCGTACGCCAGCGTCTTGTCGAAGCGGAGAATGAGGCGAGCGGGCCCATCGGCAACAGTGGGCTCAGACTCGAGTCCATTGGCCTGGAAGATCTCGATCTGCAGCTGCGCCGCGTCCTGGCCCTCCGCATCGGCGAGGAAGAAACAGTAGCGATCGCCCAGCTGGAAGCAGCAAAAGCTCGCCACCGGCTCCGTATCCGGCGGCGAGTTCGGCTGCGCGTCCGCCTCCACCACGTCGTCCTGCGCTGGAGGAGAAGGAGGAGGCAGCACGGGCATCAGGCTGGTGGCCGAGCGCAGCGCGTCGCCCGCTGGCAGCCGTCGCAGCCACAACTGGGCATCCAGGAACGCCTCGCGGTCCATTATCAGCCGAACGATTTTAGAATGAAAAAGGGCAAAACATCGCAAATTGTAGAATACGAGTACAGCAAACAGCTGCAATTTGCGAACAGTCAACTTCCGCGAGACGTGTCTCTGACGTTTCTCATTACCAAATGGCTACTTTATCGAGGTGTGAGGCGACGACAGCCGGCAACCGCACACATGACATGGCGTTGCGACCTGACACTCGCTGGATGTTGGTGGCACGCGCGCCACCTCCACAATTCATCCGCTCGCCGCCTCTCCGCGCGCTTCGGATACGAACGTTCCCCGCCTTCTCGCCTTGATGACCGCGGGCCGCTGGACGCGCTTGTGCGCGCTGGTCGCGGCCGCCATGGCCGTCGTCTCGGCCGCCTCCTTGTCGTCGTCCTCAACTGCGGATGTCCGCGTTCGCAGGACCTGGACAGCGCACACAGAGGCCGAGAAAGGTACGTGCTGCTGGTTTAAAGACCGCTAGGCCTTTGCTGAAGGCTGACATCAATCGCAGCGCTGTTCATTAGCGCGGTGGACCAGGCGATGGCGTCGGGCGAGCACCTGCGCTTCACGCAGCTCTACATGTCTTCAGGCGGCCTGGACGCCGTGGCCGGCACATGCGGGTCGCCCGCCTGGCACCGCAAGTTCCTGCTTGGCTACGAGAATATGCTGCGTGCGCAGACGTCGGCCGCTGACGTGACGCTGCCATACTGGGACCTGTTCGAGGACGCGGCCAAGCGCATGTCGAGCCAGACAACTTGCAGTAGCATCCAAGAATGCGCGCCGTTCCTGGCCGACATGGGCGGCTGCATTGGCCCAGACGTCGACGCGTACACCGTCGAGGGCGTGCTGATCGCCGGTCGCTGCGCCAACACGAGCATCGCGGCTTCAGCGTGCACGAACAGTTCAAACTGCGAGGGCTGCCTGGCGCGCGGTGACTGGGACATTGACGGCTCCTCGCTCGAGCTTGGACCCACGGCGTTCGTCGACGCACTGCGCGTTGCTGCGTCCAGTGACAGTACCAGCAGCGCTGTTGGTGCGCTGCGAACGACCATCCAGACCAACTTCCAGCTTGGAGTGCACAGCGTCCTTGGTGGTGTGTACGAGACGCGCGCGGCGGCGTTCGACCCCGTCTTCCTTGGCCACTAGTGCGTTTGCGTCCGAGCTCGGTGGTTGTAATTCGTCAGGCACACTCACGAGACTGTCTGCTTGTTGTGAGGCAGTGCGATGATCGACCTGGTGTACCAGCTCTTCCAGAGCTGCAACGCCAGCGTCGCGCTCACCGGGACGTGCGAGGACAATAGCGGGTCGGCGATCTCGCCGACCGCCACGATCCCCGTGACGATCGACGGCGTGGCTGTCGAGGACGATGCCACAATCGGCGCGTACTTTAGCGGCATTGGCACCACCTACGCCGAGCTCAGCGCGCAAGACGTGCAGTACGAGCTGGACGCGTTCCTGCAGCAGCTCATGGCCGCCTTCTCGCTCGAGTGTGCGTCAACCACGAGCGCCATCACGCTGTCGACCGAGGAGAGCTCCTTCGAGGACGCCGACGAGCTTGAAGACCTCGTCGATGCTCTCGCGTCGTGCGCCTCGTCGACAATCAACGGCTCGACGTCGTACCAGTCGCACGCGTTCATGGCGTGTGAGCTGTTGTCGTCGCTCCAGAACGGCGTCTTCAGCAACTTCAGCTCGTCCGTGCGCGAGCTCTTTGATGCTTCCGCGGATGATCTGCCGGCATGCGTCGACGCACTGGCAGCTGAAGCCACGGGCGAGGTGTCGATCTCCTGGTCGAGCGACTGCGTGGATGCCGTGGCGACCGAGACGAGCATCGCCACGGACGACTTCACCACGCTGTCGTCCGGCTTTGCCGTCGTCACGCTCGGCGACGACGGCGGCATTGTGTTCCTCAACCCGGCATCGTTATAAGAGCGACATCATGAGTCACTATCCCGAAACTAAGACATTACAAAAAGCAAGATGTCGAGAACGCCACTCTGTTTGCACTTTTTTGGTTGGCGCATTGGAAATGACGGCGCCAGTGGCCAAGAAGACGCTGAGCGCGTGGCGCGGTGGCGTCTCCTACGGCGAGTTCTTTCAGCCCATCCGACTGACAGTGCAGCGCCCGGCACCTCCTCCTCCCGCTGCCGCCTCTGCCAATCCCAGCGTTGCACTCGAGCCGGCAGCAGACAACAGCGCCAATGGCAAGCCGCAAGAAGCCGTCGCGAATGACTCGGTGCTGGTGATCCCGGCGTTCGAAAGCGCAGACATAACAGGACCGCATCATCGAGTAGTGCTCAACGCGGGCGGCCCCGTGTGGGCCATGGACTGGCTGCCAACCCGAGCGGTGGGCACCAGCGAAAAGGCCAACCAAATTGCCAGCGCTTCTGCAACAACAAGCAAGCCGAAGCCGAAGCGCGGACGGCCGCCGACGTGCGGCAAGGGCAAGCGCGAGCGTCCCGAGAGCTCAGAGAAGGAGAACTCGGCAGAGAACGCGGCTACAAGCGACTCTAATGCTACAACTGAAGCCACAAGCAAGCAGGCGTGGCGGTTCCTAGCACTGTCGACTCACCCTCCATGCGAAGTTCAAGACGGCCAAGTGGTGCGGCCAACACCGCCAGATCACTACTACGACGCACAAGAAGGCGCACCCGGACTCATTCAGATCTGGTCAGTCCCTGTATCATCCAGGGCAGGAGGAAAGCGCGTTCTACCGACGCCAAAGCCCCGACTGGTGTACGGTATCGCACACTCGAGCGGCGTCGCGTGGGAGATGCAATGGAGTCCACTGGCAGCAGAAATGCCCGACGAGATCCAGGCGCGCGGGTTACTCGGAGTGCTAGCGGTTGCCTTTGGCGACGGCAGCCTGCAGGTTTTTGCCGTCCCTCAGATACTCCCAGAGCGGCTACAAGAGCTAGACGGGACTAGCGATGGAGATGGAGATGGCGCGACTGCTTGTATAGAGGCGCTACCACCACTCGTGACCGCGAAGCTGCCACGCATCATCCCGCTGTGTCTGCAGTGGTCGCCTCGTCGCTGGAACTTGCTACTGACGGGTGGATCCGACGGTACGAACGCTCGTGCTTGGTGATCGCTAACCGGTTGCTTCTCGTTGCTGATGGAGCTGTTTGTGACGGATGCGGTGGTGCTCGACAGGTTCTATCGCGATGTGGAACATCGAGCCAAGGTTGGCGGCCGCTGGCAGTGCGGACGAAGGTGATGCGGAGCCCATGGAGCCGCAGCGCCGCTTCCAGGATGGTACGTGGTGGACTAAGAGCTTCCATTACCCGTCGTTGATACTTACTTCTCGCAATGCGTTGCTGTTCCAGCTGATACTGTCGGGAAGCAAGACGCCTTCGACTGGGGCAACGGCTGGGCTGCTGTTCGAGCGATCTCGTGGTCTCCGTTCGACGACTTCGTCTTCGCCAGCACTGGCAATGTACGTGCCATCATAGCGCTCGATGCTGCGGTTATACGGCTCGGGTTTGACCTCCTCCTCCTCTCTCTCAATCTACCAACTCGACTTGCGTCCAGGACTCGCTGTTCAAGATCTGGGACGTCCGCGAGCCGCGCATCTGCCTCCGGTCTCACCGCATCCGGTCGACGTGGGGGAATGCGATCCAGTGGATCAACGACACGTCGATCCAGATCTCGGGCGACCAGGGATCTATCTACCACTACAACATCGTCGTAAGTGCCATCCTTGCTCACTGCTCGGACACCAGCCAACTAACAGTCTTCTCTTTGATGTAATGAACTCGCTCAGAGCGGAAGCTACCAGAAACTGCACTTCCACCCGCAAGTCGATTCGCCTATCTGGGATATCCAGCTTGGACGCCGCGATCCAGTCCCCATCCTGCTATCAGCCTGCGCATCGGGCAGCATCCGCGTCGCTCCCGCCCGGAAACTGTACCGCGCGCCACACAACTGCCTCGAGTTCTGCCGCGTTACGGGTCGTAAGAGCGCGAGTATCCACGACGAGTACAAGGAGCTGACAGTGAACTTCGAGCTCTCGACGATCTTGGGGTCGTCTGAGGGCATGGGCCCCGGCATTCGCGAGTTCTGCGAACGCGACGCGGCGCTGCATCGTCTTCGGATCACGAGTGCTCGTCCTCACGAGTCCCCGTGCTTACTGGCTTGCGCTGGTCACGCTGGCTTGGTCCTCATCTTTGAGATGCAAGCGATGCTCGACAACCTGATCGCGGATCACTTCCAGCCACCGTCCAAGAAGAAGACCGGTCGCCCGAAGAAGATCCGACTGCCGGCACCAGGCGCCTCGCCTCCAGTGGCGCCTGCCAAGTCGGCGCCGGTCAGCATACACCAGCCGGGACGACGGCACGCCACGCTCGGGAGCTTTGTCACAGTGAAGGCTGGCGGGGCGTCGGCCAAGAAGCAGCAGCAGAAGAAGAAGCAGAAGGTGGTGATGGGGACGGTGGAGTACCATTATGAGCGTGGACCAGGCCACGGAGTGGTGAACCCAGAGGGCGAAGAGGAAGAGGAAGAGGATGAAGAGGAGGAGGAGTTCGACAACGCCGAGGAGTCCGAGTCGGACGTGTCGCCTGACTTGGACGACGACGAGAACTCGGACGACGACCGAGTCATTTACTCGGACAATGACGTGGACGAAGACGCTGGCACGACTGAGCAGCAGCTCAACCCGAACGAAGTGCGGCTGATGACCGAGTATCAGCTAGACCTGTCCGAGGAAGACGCGATTCTGCTCGCGATCCAAATGTCGGAGGTGGATCAGAGTCAAGTTGGCGACACATCGACAGCAGCCAGCACTGTTGACTCCGGTGATCGAGCGGAGGCAGCTGCTGTACCGAAGGGAGAGGTGGAGACGGTGGCGTCTTCATCAGTAAAGCCCAAGAAGAAGGCTCCACCGAAGCGAAAGGCGCCAGTGAAAGCGGCGACAGAGAAGACGAGCACCTCGAGCGCAGTTGCTGCACTTGCTGCAGCGGCTCCATTGGCAGAGCAAGTGCAGGCTGCTGAAGCCAAGGATGACACAGTCGCCGCCGTTGCAAACGTCAAAGTGGAGCCGTCAGCCGGGTCTGCGAAGAAGAAGCCGGCGGCAAAGAAGCCGTCAAAGAAAGCGAAGGCGTCTCCATCCAAGCATGCCGTGTCTGGAGCGGCGAATGAGCGTGAGCAAGTGGTGGACCAGGCCACCGCGCTCCAGATGATCACGTACCAGCGCGGGATGACGGAAGAGGAGGCGCTCATGGAAGCGATCCGGCTGTCGGAGATGGACACGAAGCGACGATCTTCACGCCCCAAGCGCTCCATTGCCCATGTCGAGTCTGAAGATCAAGGCGTTGCTGGTTCCACCGCGATGCAGTCGCCATCGCGCCGACGAATGCTCGAGCCGCCGCGCAATGCGGCAACACAGAGCAAGTGGTCGCCTGTGGCCGAGTCCAATGGCAAGAAAGCTCCAGCAGTCGATGAGACCAAGGAGCCGTCCTCTTCCACTGAGCCGCCTGTCGAGTCTGTGGCGACAGGAGAACCCGAGGAAGCGAGTGTTCCAGTCGCATCCGACGCCACCGTGAGTGTATCCACAGCAGAAACTCCACCGCCAGTGGAGAGCATTGCCACTGCTTCGAAGGAGAAGACGAAGAAGCAGTCGGCAAGGCAGCGCAAACCCGCAGCGCACCCGCGCAAGAAGACAGCGCAGAGCAGCAGCACGCCGAAGCCGCGAGCCGACGCGACCAAGACCAAGGGCAAGAAGAAGGGCAAGGCGCCGGCGACAGGGAGGCGCAGCCGCAGTGACAGCCTCCTCCAGGGCGTGGGCGGCGAGCTCCTGTCGGAGCACGAGGCGCTGCTCATGGCGCTCAAGACGTCCGAGATCGAGTACTGACCGGCGCAGTGTCCGAGGTTGAATGAACCATTGGTGTAGAAAGTGTAGCCATGTCTTGGCGATCTTTTCTTGTCAGAAAGTCCCGTCCGAAAACCTGTTGAATTAAATGATTTTTTTTCGATGTATACTTTTTCTAAATTTACCCACTGAGTTTGGCCCAAACCAGTCCTCTAAAACTAATTCCTGCATTGTTTTCATATTTGTTTGGCGATTTTAATCCGGCAGTATCCGCATAGCCTGGACGGATCAAACACGCAGATTGAAGTGAAGCTTGCGAATGGCTCCAAGAGCTTCGTTGTGATCAAAGACACCACAAGATGGCCGTGTTCCCCATCCACTCGCTTGGCTTTGACATGTGAACGTGCTCGCACCAGCGAATCCTCCGATGGTTCACGTTTGCAATCCGATATCTTGACGGCTTCTTTGCGCCATCAAAGCCTTGAGCAAAACACGCCATGTACCCCATACAAACACCAAGTCTACCGATCTGTCGAGCGTAACCGTACCCCCTTTGTCCGCCCCTTCCCCCCGTACCCCGTTCATAGTTGACCTTCGACGGGCGCCAAAAAGCCAAGCAACCCCCTTCCATAAATAAGGAGAAGGGGCATTGACCTCGAGGCGACTGGGGACGCCGACCGCCGACGCCCGACCGCGGACGCCCGACGATCCGCTGCGGCCATGGGCAACGAGCACTCAACAGGCGGTGGCGACGGCGTGCCGTTCGTCTGCTGGCGGCGCGCGCCGCAGTCTGTATCGCCCGCTGAGGACATCGCGGGCCACTTGCACGCCCACAACGGCGAGGCGTTGGCGTACCATTTCGCCGAGGCCTCAAGCTACCGCTACGACCGCGCGCCGCGGCTCGTAACCGGAGATCTGGTCTTCACGGACCCGCCACGAGGAGATGGCGAGCTGCGCAACAAGCCCGATCTGCTGGGAAGCATCGCAGTGGTCGAACGAGGAGGTCGGTTGCACTTTCCCGACATTGTGCGCCGACTTCTCGTGGCCGACGTGGCGGGCATCGTCTTCATCGAGCGCACGGACAACAAACTGGCGGAGCAGTCGCTCTTCGACGGCTTCCACTCGTCCGGCCGGCAGTCCGTGCCGATCCCCATCGTGCTGCTCTCCAAGTTCCATGCGGACCAGTTACTGCGTGATCAGCCCTCGCGCATCGCTATCGAGCGCCTCGGCGGCGAACAGGCCACCAAGTTCGTCGTAGCCGACGACATTTACTTTGGCGTTGCCTCGGCTGCTCGTGCCGGCGACGTCGACCTGCTGCGTCACCTGTTGCTCATGGACGCGTCCGGACCCGCCACCGAGGTAAGTGGCGTCCTTTCCCATACTGAAGTCAACTACAACCAGATCCAGAGGATGACCATCTCTCTCTTGATCGCTGCATGCAACAGCAAAACTTCCCCAAGGCCGTGGCGCTGTGTGACGCCGCCGAGAACGGACACGTCGACTGCATCGAGGTCCTCCACGGCTTCGGCGTCTCCCTCGACGAGCAAAAGGTGCGGTTTGCTGCTGTCTCACTAGGTTTTACTAAACTGGCGTCGGTCTCACTCCAAGCTTGTTGATCCCAGCCGAACGGGACGACTGCGCTCATGATGGCATGCTCTGTCGGGAACGTCGAGGTGGCGCGTGCGCTGCTCATGTTTGGCGCGAGTCTCGACCTGGAAGATGTACGCCCCGCCCCGCCTATCCGCTCTGAAGCTGCTAGGTGGCTCACCAACGTGATTGCTTGATGCTGACTAGGTGCACGGGTTTACTGCGCTCATGATTGCCGTCCGCGACTGCCGCCCGTCGTGTGCGAAGCTCCTGATCCGCAAAGGCGCGCGCATCAATCTGTCGAGGAATCGCGTACGTTCGCCTACCGGTGCCGGGCTAGATGCTTGGCTTGCCAAAAGACTGACCTCGCTGCCTGCTTGTTTCATCCGTTCGCATCCAGGGTCGAGGCACCACGGCGCTTCACATCGCTGCTCGGTCAGGCCACGACGAGTGCTGTTCCATTCTCATCGATGGAGGCGCCGAGCTTGACACTCTAAGCGTGAGCAGTGTGCCCTGAAGATAGCTGTTAGCTGGAGGTACTGACGAGTGACTCACATGTGATCTATCACCTCCAGCCAAACTCGACAACCGCCTTGATGGAGGCAGCGCGAGCCGGCAAGCTTGCGTGTGTCAAAACCCTTGCGAACGCTGGAGCCGGCATCGAGGCCAAGGACGTAAGACTGCGCTATACTACGTGGTCTCCGCCTTTATGATGCGCTAACGTTAACGCGACTGTGCTGTCTAGCGCGACGGGAACAACGCAGAAGCGCTCGCCCGCCTCGCTGGGCACACAGACGTCGAGAATTTCCTGCGCGAACAGGCCGAGAGCGTACGTTGCTGGCGCTCTTCGACGCTGGCGGAGTATCAAACCAACACTCGACGTGCTGCACTTACAGGAATCGGTCAAGGACCACCGCCGGAAGTTCGAAGAGACCATCACACTCATGGACTCCACGCTCGCTGACGTGATGCAGATCGCCAAGAAGAGCAGCATCTCGGTGGACGCGTTGCTGCGCGAGATCACGCGGGACCACAAGTCGAGCTCGTGGCTGGAGCATCCGCCGATTATTTATGAAGTCTTCCGGCTACTCACCATCTCGACGTCGGCGCCAGAGTCGCTGGTGACAGAGGACCCCATGTACGGCAAGTACACTGTGCAGCACTTCTGCTGCGAGATCGCGCTATCGTACACGCGCCGGATCTTCCAGAAGCACGCGGGCGACGCCGGATGGACTCCAGCAGCACACGACGAGTGGAACATGGCCGTCGCGTCCGGGTATCTCAAGGTACTATTTAAGTTTGTGTGCACGTCCGAGCCGCTGGACGAGGTGCTGCTGGTGCTCTTCTGCAAGGTGGTCAACAACTACGTGGTGAACCAAGAGCTCGGCGCGCTCTTCTGGCGATTCCTGGCGACCGACGGGCAGTTCGTCGTCCCGTGGCTCGTATCGCACGTCGGACTCGACTCGATCCACGACACGCTCGTCTGGCTGCTGTACTCGGACATGACGGAGGCCGGGCAGGAGAACGTGCGCGAGAGTGGCGTCTTCGACAGCCTGTTCGCACGGCTGTACGCGTGGCAGCGGACGCTCGGCTGGGGCGTCGGCACGGCGTTCCAGCGCGACTCTGTCGAGAACATTTGCTCGACCATCAACTACATCGTGTACCCGCCGTCCGTGTACATCATGAACGGGGTCGCGACGTTCGTCGAGAACACGGACAACACGCTGCCGCTCATCACGGACCAGCACTTCCCTCTGCACCACAACGAGCTCTTCAAGACGCTGCTCACCTTCCTACTCGACTCGACCGACGTGTCGTTCACCACGCTGCTCAACCTCGGCTACAGAGAGATCTTGCGGCAGACGACGGCCGAGCCGCCCATCGTCGTGCGCGAGGGCGGTGCGCTGTCCATCGTCATGGAGCTCATGAGCACGCTCGGGTACCACAAGAAACGCCGCGACGTGACGGCCATCGACGCGCAGCTCAAGAGCGTCGCGATCGTGCTGCTGCAAGCGCTGGCGCCTCAAGTCGAGAAGTTCGTCAAGCTGTGCCAGTCGGTCGTGTCCGCCGACATGGCCGCGCTCGAGAGCTTCACCGTAGCGTCGGCCAAGGCGCCCGGCAAGCGCCAAGTGGCGCCGATGAAGTCCAAGGGCTCGGCGTTGCTGTCGCTCATCGCCTTCCTCAAGCGCTGCGTGTTTCTCCAGAGCGGCCACGTCGACTACTTGCTGGCGCACTTCAACCTCATGCCGTGCTTCCTCGCCTGCTACGACTCGCACCCGAACAACAGCCTGCTACACCACGAGCTGACGGACGTCATCCGCTTCGTGCTCATGGACCCGGACCAGAAGCGGCTGCCGTCCTGTCCGCTGCTCAACGGACTCTTTGTCGAAGGCGCCAACATCCTCGACTTTGTTATCCGCGCGTACAACCTCCAGGTGCAGTACAAGGGCCACATGACGACGATCGCCAACAGCATCTTCACGCTAACCAAGTAAGTCCCTTATCATTGGCGATCGTATCGAGATTGAGGTGATACTGACCGTGGCTAGCGTTGTATCCTCTCTCCCCTCAGTACGCCCAACTGCCGGAGCGGCCCGGCCGCCATCACGTGCCAGGAGATCGTGCGGCAGTACACGTCTCAGCACCAGAAGTGGCGCGAGTTCGAGGCCAAGCTGGCCGAGCAGAACCTGATCGAGATGCAGCCTCTCGGCCAACGGCACGCGCCGCTGTGCCACGGCTGCCTCAAGGTCAAGCAGAACGCGGTTGAGTACGTGACGAGCACGTTCGCGGAGAACGCGATCGAGTTCTCCGGGTACCTTGAGACCATCTTCTCTGGTCCAGCGAGCCACGTGTGCAAGCTCAACTACACGGACGACTTCCTCAGCGGCTTCATGTACAAGAAGGACAAGATCCACGACCACATCCCGATCCCGGAGCCCACGCGCGTGAGCTCCTTCATCCAGTTCCCCGTGCCCATGCCGTTCCACGCGCTCACGTGCACGCTCACGTACTTTGGGCTCTGCCAAGTGTGCGACAAGCTCTGGTACTGCGATACGTTGCAGAGCCCCAACTGGGCCAACCGCATGAAGTGGGTCATGCCCACGTCCGTGCGCAAGTGGTACAGCTTCGGGGTCACTGCCGGGCCTGGGAGTGGCGCGCACGGCATCCAGTTCTCCACCAAGGGCTACAAGAGCTTCATCGTGCTCACCGACACGTGGGGACGGCAGGAGCAGTGGGTTCACGGCCTTGAGGAGTCGATCGAGGGCTTGTCGGCGCAGATGGCGCGCCGCATGGCGTCCGAGACGGCCATGGCCATCGAAATCGACAACGAGGTCGACGTCGACCAGTTCGACCTCTCGGGCTTCACTACCAACGCCAGCGACGGCATGGAAGGCGGCGCCAACGCGCGCTCGAGATCCAACACGGACGGCATGGCGATCGAGCGAGAGGCTGCCGAAGGCGCCGCGCCGAGACGGAAGAGCGGCGGACCGGCGTCTTCAACTGTTGCCGTGACGCCAGCCAACCCAACCGGAGCAGTGGACGAGGACGAGATGGAGCAGCCGCTGGACATGACGCCACCGCCCAAGACGATCAACGTGCGGGGTGCCAAGCCGCGCAACTTGGACCTCAAGCGGTTCCAACCGGACACTCGCAAGTTCTCCGAGATCCTGCAGAATCTCAAGATGGCGTCGCCGCCGCGCGTCAACGTCAACGTCAACCTGCCGCTTCACGCGCAGATCCCGCCGACGCCACCCGCGTCCTCGACACTGTCGCCGTCCGGCATGGACAACTTGGGACTCCGCCATGTCGTGTCGACTCCTAACCTGACCCAAATGCGCAGGTGAGAGAGAGACCGAGGGGGGGGGTAGTCGAGGCAGCTACTAGCTCTCCAACACACACACGTGCATACCGTTTCCCTCCCTCCACGACATGGTGGATGTGTGCATGACAAAGTGGTTCAAGGGAAATAAACTTAGGCAACAAACAGAAAACCTACGCTCGTGAGGCGACCGCGACTGCATCATCATCGACTGGACGCCGCTCTCCCATCATCCGTCCGTCTTCTAACTCGAGCGCACCAGTCTACTCGTCACGCTGCTTCTTCTTCTTCGACACGCGCTTGACCTTGACGACCTGCGTAGGCGCCACGTCGTGCGCGAACAGCTTCGACACCTCGAGACCCGACGTGAAGGCGTTGTTGAACATGACGCGCTGCTGGAACGACGAGATGAAGGGTAGGAACATGGCCACGATCATGATGGGGCCGAAGACGATCCAGCCCACGGCGCGGTCGTAAGCGCGAGCTAGCGCGCGCACCACAATGTGGTGGTACTGCAGCTTGAGGATCGTCATCTGCATGAACCAGTAGACGGCCACGAGCAGCAGCACCGTCACCTCGAGCACGTTCTTGATCGACAGCACCGTGAGCGACAGCAGCGCGATCAGCAGGCAGCAGCACGACAGCACGAACTTCATCTTGCGGAGCTTGCGCTGCTTCATCGACATCTTCTTCGTCACGCGGCTTGCAATGTAGCCGCACCAGAACATGAGCAGGAAGATGGCGATGATGGCGCCAGACAGGATGTACGTCGTGATGGCGTCGTCGCTCGAGATGACCTTGTTGCGCGAGTCGAAGTACGCGTCGTACGCCACGTTCAGGTAGATGCCGATCGCGACGCACAGGAATCGCGTCTTGCGGACAGCCGTGACGAAGCGCGCAGCTCTGGTCGTGTGCTCCAGGTACTCGAGCTCGTTCGACCACCAGCCGAACCACGACTCGGCAGAGTCGTTCGTCGTGCGCAGCCAGTTCTGCCAGTCGTTGTAGTCCTCGATGACCTTGTCCCAATCCAAGCCGCTCGGGTTAAAGAAGAAGGGAGCCCACATCCACGTGGCTGCGATAATCCAGAGCGAGAACGACATGATGCCGTAGTTCTGGTTCGTCGGCAGCACACACGACTGGTAGTGGTTGGCGTAGCAGCGCGTCTTCCACTCGAGGTCCGTCGGCTCGATGTTGACGTAGAAGTCCTCGTCCAGACGCCACGAGCAGTTGCACCACGAGAACGTGCCGTACGCGGCGTACATGAGCAGCAGGAAGAGCAGCTCGACGCCGCGGTAGAAGTGGCTGAACGCGTAGAAGCGGAACAGCTCGGCGAACTTCTCGTGCTTGATCGTGAAGCCACGACCCGTCGCGCGGTACTTGGCGCCGCCGTGGATCAGCGTGCGGTCGAAGTAGTTCATGCGCGTGCCCATCTGGAACGTGAAGAACAGCGGGCCGAGCGTCAGGCAGTTCCACAACAGGTACGTGAACCCGTGGCGGAAGCCTTGCTCCACTCCGACGACCGCAATCACGGGAACCACGAGCAGGAAACCGAACTGGAACGCCCACGAGGTGTTGAGCGTGCCGCCGATACCCAGACCGCCCTTCTCCAGGAAGTAGCTGTCCATGCCGCTCAGCGCCATGTACACCTTGCCGTAGATGAAGAAGTAGACGCCAACCACCGTCATCGTCTGCGTGAAGTACCAGCCCAGGTTGCCGTAGAACCACGAGTGCAGTCGGAAGAAGTCAAGACGCGTCGCCATGCGAAGGGCGTCGCGGGACACGACGCACTCGCCAGCACCGGACGACAGCTTGGCCTCGAACAGCGTCAGCTGCTGCATGCCGACATCACGACCCTTGCCGACCTGGATGAACTCCTCGTGCGAGACGTAGCCACCGCGAAGCGTGGTGTTGAAGCCGGCGAAGATATCCTCCGACAGATTGACTCCCTTGGAAGCCTTGGCCGTACCACCAGTGCCCATCGCGAAGAGCTTGTCGAAGATATCGGGATGGCCGTAGTGCTGGCGCACGTGGTTGCGAGCAAGCATACGCTGGCCGAGCGACACGAACGACAGCTCCTGGATCGACATGAAGCTCGCCAGGTTGGAGACTCCACCGGTGAACACGTGCTCGCGGAAGCCAATGATCGTCAGCGGCTTCTTCTCGTCATGGCGGTCCATCGTCGACAGCAGGTTCGGCATCTTGAGGCACTCCTCGAGGTAGCCGTCCTGGTTCATGTCGATACACTGGAGCAGCTCGCCGCGCGAGAAGATGATCGCGTGGTTCTGGTTCTCGGGCTTACCCTCACCAATCACCGGGTCGCCAGGCAGCTCGACGCGGTACACCTCGGCGATGTTCTCGCCTTGAGCACGAATGAGCACCGAGAAGTACTTGGGCGGGCCGTCCTTGACCTTCCGCGGGCCGTCAACGTACGCGATGCGCAGGTTCGGGTGCTTGCGCAGCAGGTACTCGAGGTCCTGCGCCTGCTGGCGCTGCTCGTCCTTCTGCTTGCCGTAGATCTGGCACGTGCACACGTAGTTGAACTTGAGCGCCACCATGTCGTCGAGCCGCTTGCACTTGTTGCACGGGCATCCAGGCTGGTGCATCACTTCGTTCTCGCAGATCTCCAGCCAGTGGAGGAACCGCAGCGCGTCCTCATTGTACATCATGCCACGGGCCGTACGCGCGAGCGTCTGACCACGGTAGCTCGCCCACAACTGCACCTCCTCCGGGAACTTCTTGAGGGCTTCCTCCATGTCCTTGACCTGCAGTCGCTCCAGCAGGTTCTCCCACTCGAACGGGTAGATCGTCTTGAGGTAGTACAGCAGCTTGATACTGTCGTCGTTCTGCGACGTCAGCTCCTTTACCGAGTACATGACGATCTCGTTGTAGTACGGCGTCGACACGGTGAGCGACCGAATCTTGCGGATCGGCTTGGCATCCGGCATGTCCATGAAGAGCGAGTTGGCAAAGAAGCGCAGGCGGCGACGGCCTTCCTCAGAACGAGGCTCCGCGTCGAAGTTGTCGACCGTCAGCAGCTGGTACGCGCGCGACACAATGTCCAGCGCCGCCTCCGAGTTGACCAGGCGCTGGAGCTGAACGTTGGCGTACTGCTGCGCATCGCCCGGGAAGAAGAAGGAGCTCTGCTTCAGCGGCGTGTCGTTCAGGATCTGCACGAGGTTCTCCTGCTTGCTCAGCACCTTCTTCATGCAGTTGAGCACCGCCTCGACGCAGTCGATCACGCGGTACAGCGACCGCTGGAACTTGATGCTGTTGTCCGAGTTCGTCTTGGGCACTTCCAGCAGCGCCTTCATCAGCTCGGCGGCGGCCGTGCGGCACTGGTGCAGTCCCTTGAGGTTCAGGCCCTTGAGGATCGTCTTCTGGTTCGCCATCTCCTCCATGAACTCGAAGCACTCGTTCAGGTCCTTGTGCTCGTCGCCAAGGAGGTATCGGATCGCTTGGGACGCGAACTTGTACGACCCCATGCACGACTCGACGCGCAGGTCGTCCTTGAGCAGACGCTCGCGCATCGTCGTCTCGATCTTCTGCAGCGTCTTCTCCTTCTTCTTCTTGTCCGAGCTCAGCTTCTCGTACACCGCCGAGCACTCGGTGATGATGTCGATCGACTCGTCCAGCTTGCCGGCCGTCAGGAACGCAGGCGGGTACAGCTTCCGGTCTTCCGCGTCCTTGCCATCGATCAGGTAGCTGAGCACGTTCAGCTCACGGTCGCTGACCACGTCGGCCTCACGGAGACTGGTCAGGCAGCGGTTCCAGGCCATCGCAAACGGAATGGTGCGCTCAAAGTCCGCGCCGGACACGCCGGTGATCGAGCCAAGCTGCGACTGGCGATGCGACGCGTCGTCGTCCTCCCCGTTCGGCGTCTTCACTTCGTTGTACAGGTTGTCCCCGTCGCGCTGCTCCAGCAGGTTCGAGTACATCTGCGCCTTGACCGTGAGCGGCTTGATGCCCTCGGCCATCGAGACGCGCTCGAACACGCGCACCGGCATCCCGAGGTCCTCCTTCTCGCCCTTCTTCGGCTTCTTCTTCTTCTTCTTCTTGCCGTCCGCGGCGCCGTCCTGGATGTTCGGGACGATCTTCTTGTTGAACATGCGCGGGATCGACTTGAACGAGAGCCGAAGCACGCGGAACGACCGCAGCTCACCGATGCGCAGGTTGAAGCCGGCGAACGAGCCGAAGACGACATTGACGATCGAGTAGAAGATCTGCAGGTCGTACATGAAGACGAAGAAGGCCGGGATCCACAGGAAGAGGATGTACAGGATGTTGTGGAACGTCGCCTGGATCATGAAGTTCGAGTACGGCAGGTAGTCGTCCGAGTTGGCGTACCAGATGAACAGCGACGTCTCCACGAGCGCCTTGACCACGAACATGTAGTCGAAGACGAGCTTGATGAACAGTAGCAGGATCCAGAAGCACGTGTACCGGCAGTACGCAGCGATCGGCACCGGCAGCGAGCGGCCGACGTAGCCAGACGTCACACGCGACGTCACCTTGTTGAACAGCTCGCAGACCAGCACCAAGGCGACGCAACCGACACCGCCAATCATGGCCAGCGCTCCCATGTCGGTACGCTCGGTGCTGGTGCTTCCGGCGGGCAAGGCCGTCCCGTCGCCGACCGTGATCAAGCCGCTGATCAGGTCCCCGATCTTGCCGTTCGTGATCAGCGCCTTGATGTCCAGCTGGCAGACTTCGCAGTTCAGCTTGCCGGGGCCCGCCTCCGAGATGATCGACTTGACCTCCGCGTACCACTTGGGCACGCACATGCTCTGATCGTAGCTCAGCGTGTACTCGTACACCTCTGTGTCTTCGTTCACGTGCTCGGTCGTGCCCGTGGCCGTGAAGCACTCCTCGAGCAGGTTCAAGTAGCACGTGCATCGCCCGAACGTCTTCTCCACGCAGTCCGTGAACGGGACGTCGAGGAGCACGCCCTTGAAGTCGACGGGCACCTCGCTGAACGTGGTGCCGTCAATGTACGTGCTCATGCCGAGACACGTCGCCAGCAGCGCCTGGTTGCACATGGTGCCGCCCGACGACGTCGACTCCAGCGAGCTGTCCTCGTCCGCGTTCTTGAACGAGCCGCTGTCGTCGTAGTAGTTGCTGCTGTCCGACGCCGTCAGGTTCTTGCCGAAGATGGTGAACGAGCGGCCGTCGCCGTTGGACACGTCCGCCTGGTACAGGATCGGCGAGTCGGGGCAGAACAGGATGAGGTTCATCGCGAAGCCCAGCACGGCCAGGAAGAGCGCGCAGTTGAACAGGAAGATGCGGCGGAACGACAGCAGCGCGCGGAACCACGTGCGCTTCTCCACGTACGTCTTCTTGAGCGTCTTGGGGCGGCCCTTCTTGTCCACCTCGGCGAACGCCTCCGAAATCGTCTGCGGGTTGAACTTGAGGCACTTCTTGTTCCAGAAGAACTCGTTGAAGTCGTCGTAGTTGCGGATCTCGGCGTGCGGCGCGCGCGCTCCCTTCGACGTCTTCTTGTCGTTGTCCTTCTTCATCTCGGCCCACATCGGGCGGATCACTTCCACCAAGAAGTCACCTGGCTGCTTGTCACCGCCGCCACGCGACGAAGCCTGCGGCAGCATGTTGTGCAGCAGGAAGCAGAGACTCTCGGGCACCTGGCGGAAGTTGGCGGCCTCGCCCCAGATGAGGAAGAACAGCACAATGTCCACGGCCGGGTCGCTGGTGAACGCCGGCTTGGTCGAGACGTACTTGCACCACTTGGTGTAGTTGTTGAACAGGCGGCTGTGGAAGCGCTTGACGCCCTTGTTGGCCATGTCCATCTCGTGCTGCGGGTCGCGGCGGTGCTCGTTCGGGTCCGCGCCAGGCACGTCCTCCTCGGACTGGAGCTTGAAGTTGGTCAGCATGAGCATTACGTGCTCCTTCTGGTTCAAAACATTGGCGTCCTGGAAGCCGAACGTGCGCTTGAGGTTCTCAAAGATGTCGCCGCTCTGGCCGTTCGTGAGCATCTCGACCACGGCGTTGTACGTCGACGGCAGGTGCTCCATCTCGAGGATGTTGTTCTTGACGAGCGGCCGGCCGCCGGCGCCGCCCGTCGGGCCCTTCTCGCGCTGACTGCGGATCATCTTGACGTAGCGGTTCATCTTGTTGTTGAGGCGCTGGCTCGCGTCGCGCTCCTCCTGCGTCGGGTACTCGATCGCCAGCGCCTGCTCCATGATCTCCACGGCGCGCGTCAACTTGGTCTCGGCGCCCGCCGGGTTCGGCGGGTTCGCGTTCTGCATGGCCACGCCGGCGTTCACGAGCTCCATGCCCTCGTCGCACAGCATCTTCTGCTGGCGCAGCGGCTTGGAGTAGTGCAGCGCGTCATCGCTCTCGCCGTCGCTGCTGTCGCCGCCCGAGCGCGCCATCCTGCTGGTCGCGTCCTGCTAGTCGCGGGCTCTCCTTACTCCCTCTCCGTCGCGTCAGCCACTGCCTCCACCGCGCACTTGACGATGAGCGGGCGAGAAAAGACGGCGGACGGACAGGCGTCGCGGGTCGACGACTTATCCGGATGTGCGGGGATCGGGGGCGAAGGCGCGCTTCGTCGCTCGGCGCTCGATCACTCGCGTGCCTGGACGTAGAGTGGGCCGCGCCGCGGACAGAGAAGCGGAGCGAGGGGGACGGCGAGCGGCGAGCAGCGAATCGAGTGCTCGATCCCGCCCGGTCGGTCGTCGGCCGCGTGCTTTTCCTCTCTTTTCAAGACTGAGGGTCGCAGTGAGCGAGGAGAGAGCGGGAGGTGACGGGTTTTGAGGGGGTTTGACCCGACCCGTCAGGGATTAAAAGGTATGAAGAAAAGTAAGAAGAACGTCTGGGCGGAATCTGAACCCGCGAGCGTTATTTCGACGTTGACGAAACCCACCCGTGCGTCACAGCATACTTTGATGCAGTGAGCAGGGGTAAGCAACGCCGCGGGTTGGACCCGTTTTCGCAAGATATCAGACCACGATGAACCTACCCGCTCCGAAAATCCATGCGGCATCTTGTAGAAATGCATACTCGATGGTATTCAATGCATGCTAAACTGATTTGTGTGGATATCATATAAGGATCTGTACGATCCAGATCCTAGGATTGAGTGATCCGCTTCATCTTGTTAATTTTAGAAAAAGGTGCACCAACGGACGATGGGGCCAACATCGATCGGACAACCGAACTGACTGCCAATCCGACTCGGTGCAAATCCGCGCAGCTCTTGATTTCTTTGCTCGGATCTCGCCAAACGGACCCGATCCGTGAACGAGAGGTGGCTCGCCTCATTCGGTTGGGCGGGAGAGAACTCAGCGGTATGACCTGGAGCCAGCAGGAACGGATCTCATGTCCACATTGCATTCGACCTCTTCGTCTCAAGCACCACGGGGTGTGCACGCACGCACAGTCATGCTCATCGAGAAAGGCGGGGCGGTGGCAAGGCGGCAAGGACCTTGCACCCGCCAGCTGGTTCAAAGTCTGTTCGACGCTCGCCATAGGAAAGGTGGTGAAGTAACCGCCAGAATACCGGTACGGTTGATCACGAACACGTTGAAGGCTCGAACATGGGTTCACTCGAGCACTGACATCCCGTGGATTTCCTGGTGCTCACTCAATTTTGTGATGCAGCGGAGCCATTCAAGCGATCTCCACACTTGATACAGGCACCGTTGTCGTTCGGCTTACAAGTGGGTCGCCTCCACCTCCGTGTTATGCTTGTGGTTCTGAGGCATGCTCTGGACCGGCGCCGTTCAACCACTTCCGGCTGCGAGCCGTCGAGTATGCGTGCGTGATCAACGCGGTGCTCAAGGCCAATGCACACCGAGGTCGAGGCTGTCGGCGTCGGCAAGAGCGTCTCGATGGTGCAGGCCGTGGTGCTGGACGCACTGTCGTTGTACGCTGCGAGCACTCTCCGCCGCATGCTGGCCGTGACGGCCGCTGTTGCTCCAGGCTCGCCATGCTGACAGTACGTAGCCCCACCTCGGGCCGTAGGCAATCGCCACGACGCGTCCGAGGGGCTCGCGCTCTAGAGTGTGTGTGTTGGGAACAGAACGCGAGCTCCGCGTCGCACCGAGGCACCGCCACGCGAGGAAGGATGGTGTGCTGGCGGCCGTCTTCAAACCCTGGCGACTCTCTCCCCAGGCTGAAGACACTGCAATGATCATCTCGTCGGCGGGGACCACGCGCTGGCCCGTGAGGAGCGCGAGCTGTGCCTGCATGCCCGCGAAAATCGTGCCTCGCAGCAGGTTGAGGAAGGCCGCCGTGCTAATCAGGATTGGTGCTGTGCCCAGCTGACCACGTCACGATACACCAGTAGGCGGCGTCGGCAATCGAAGACCACAGCCTCCTCGTCGACTACAGTATTTCGGACTCGACCACGAAGCCCACCTCGTGGAACGCCTTTCGCCCTCGTCTGCATCGAAGTCGAGCAAGAAGCACAGTCAGCGCCATGGTCATGCGAGCTTGCTGGTGCTGTTCGCGCCGTGGTCGACGTCCCCCCCCCCCCACACACACACACACCACTAGTTACGCTAGACTACCATCCGGTCTATCTGGAGCAGATTGACGACTAAGTGTGACCCGACTCGAGCTCGTGCGTCCGTGTAGCTGCCAATAAGCAGAACGATACGCGAGTGAGCACTTTAGCGAGTGGTCAAGCGCGCGCAGCGACACAATTGTCATCGGTCGAGTGTCCGACAAAGTGGCGGCAATTTGACACTACAGCGTCGGGTGGGTCCCGGCGACGGCGTGAGTGTCGATGTCTCTGGAAGCACAGAGTCGTCGGCATCAAAGACGTTTTCAGTCGATTGGCAACGCGTTCGCACGGTTAATCCTCGCGCGCATGCTCCGGTCGAACCGGTGGATCTGCTGCTGCGAGTCCTCTGCGCTGCTGCAGTCAGCACCGGCGCTTCTACTGCAGCTAAAGGCTGGCTAAGTGTGGTCTCAGCCCACGTCCGAGCGAGTGAGCGAGCATTGGAGAAGCTCGGCGCTGCATGAGATCAGTCGTACCCTTAGTCCACGTAACGCAGAGTAAGATCCGAAAAAACGGCAAAAAACTGGTCCAAGTCATTCATAAATCGGCACGAAACTGGTTCAATGTTGCCATTACAGAATCAACCGATTTTGTGCCTACTTTGAAGAAGGCAACATGGGGCGGAAGCGCGGCACCGGCGGGGGCGATCCGCGGCGCGTCAAGGGAGCCCCAGGCCGCGCGCGCGCGCTCAAGGACCAGCGTGAGACGGACCACAAGCTGGTCCACGTGCGGGCCGCGCTGTATCGGCTCCGAGCGCTCCAGCGGCGCGAGAAGAACCCGCAAACCGACGCAACCGATGCGGAGCTAACGGCCGAACGCGATGCCTGCTTCCTGCAACTGCGCACGCTCGCCACCTCCCGCAAGGGCTTCGTGTCCGACGACCTACGACGCGAGCTGTGGCCTTTCCTGCTCGGTCTGGACTGCAGCAACACGGCGGTGGAGCGGCCCGAGTCATCAGAGGAAGCGCACCGCGACTCGAGCCAAGTCGAGAAGGACATTGATCGATCGCTCTGGTGCGCAGCTCTCTTCTCCAAAGCGCCCGCATTGACTGGCAACCCATAATAACCGCTAGATACGCGTGTCTGCCAGGCACTTTGACGTCGTGCGGGGTATCAAGGACAGCGAGCGTCGCGCCAAGCGCCGAGCGCTCACCCAAGTCATCACTTCAACACTCACCGCCGACGCCGAGCTGCACTACTTCCAGGTGCGTCTGCGTGTCCCGCCGGGTACCAACTCACCCTGACACATCACATGCACAACTGTCAGGGCTACCACGACGTCTGCTCCGTCTTCCTGCTCGTCCTGGGCGATGCGAAGGTCGCTGGTCGAGCCATACAAGTCGTCAGCGCCTCATTCCACCGCGAGCCCATGCGCGAGGGCTTCGCCAGCGTCATGCAGACCACGCGGCTGCTCTTCCCGCTGCTCGACGCGGCCGATGAGCAGCTGTACAGCCACCTCCAAGCCTCCATGGTGAGTTACAAGTCGTCAACCAGCAAGGGGGAGGTTTACTGAACCCGAGTGACTTGGGCCAGGTCGAGCCGTTCTTCGCGCTGCCGTGGATCATCACGTGGTTTGCGCACCAGCTGACGCGCCTGGACGACGTCGCGCGGCTCTACGACGTCTTCCTCGTCTCCCACCCGCTCTTCAGCCTGTACGTGTCGGCCGCAGTCGTCCTAGAAGCCAGGAAGCGCGTGCTCCAGTGCGACTGCGACTTTGGGACACTGCACGGCCTGCTAGCCAAGCTGCCAATGACGATGGAGCTCGAGAAGGTCGTGGCTCGAGCCGTGGCGCTCATCCACCAGGTGCCGCCGGCCGAGCTCTTGCTGCTCAGCGACACAGCCGATTCGCTAGCGTGCGTCTCTCGCTGTCACCCATACTGGATGCAAGTCATTTTGGATGATGTGCTAACGGTCTTGGGACGCCAACTCCGTGCAGGAGCGCTCGGTACTTCCAGTTCCCGCTCGAGTTCCAGACGTGGCCAAGCACCACGACTCCCATATTATCGGACGTTCCCCCACTTCCAGCACGGACTAACAGGTGTGTTTGGGGGTAAGAGTCTCTGTTATCGCTATTAGGAGCTGACGTGTGTTGTATGTGTGTCTGTCAGTGCTGCGGCAACTGCAGGCGGGCGGTGGAAAGCAGCGATACTGTCGTCAAAGGTAGTAGAGCGCGCCGGTCTGGACTGGAACTGCATCGATCTCACCTTCACGGTCCTGCTTGGTATGTTGTCCCTCCTTGCAGTCCTCGGTGATCGCCACTGCTGCTGGAATCGGCTTGCTCGCCGTGGTCGCAGCGTATATTTGGCGCGCGCGCTCACCCCCAGCCGCCTGGTTGGTCGACGTCTAGGCTTGTGGATAGCCACGGGTGTGTCTTCGATACTGTGGCAGGGTATCAGGTCAAATCTTGGTATCATAGAGATCGAGGACGTCACCTCTGCTGGCACTGAGCTAGGACGCGTCGCCTTCTTCATGTGGGCTCGGCTAGCTGTGGTTCTTGAACTGGTCCGCGACGTTTCGGCGGCTACAAGTCTTCGTAGTACAGGTAGGCTCTGCATACGGGGCAGTTGGCGTCGCGGTTGGCCCACTCGAGCAGGCAGCTCAGGTGGAAGTTGGTGCGGTTCACCCCGCAGCTGCACAGCGTCCGCATCTTGGGGTTTTGCTGCTCACATTGCGTCGCCATCCACACCGTCAGAGCCGCCTTCACCAGCCAATTATGACCCGCCAAGTTAAGACTCACCGTCGAGAACGTGTCGAGGCACATGATGCACTCCAAGTCCAGCTCGCCAGGGTCCACCTGCGTAACCACACAGCTACTCATGAGTCCCAGTATTGGTCCTCAACTTGCCAGCTCACTGAATCCAACAGGACCATGCCAGTGGCCGCTTGGTACGAGCGCAGCACTTGCTGGCTGTCCTCGGCGCTTCCCAGCAGTCCGCGGCCCAGACTGTCCAGCATCAGCCGCTCCTCCTCTTCTGCCTCGCGTTCCTCTCCAGCGCCACCACCACCAGCCAGCGCCGCTACTTTGCCGCTGGGCAGCTGCAGCGCGTCGTCCGGAGTGGCGGTAGCGCTTTCTCGGTGCGAATCGATGAGGATGTGCAGCTCCTGGTCGCTCTCGTCCTCGTCGCTCGCTGACGCGTCCGCGTCCGACGCGCGCCGCTGATACTTGCGCGCCGGGTGCTGTAGGCACGAGCACTGCTGCCCCATGGTGCTGCTGCCACCTGCAAGTGGCAGGGCTGGACGTCTCCAAGGCGGCGGCGCGGATCGTCGTCGCGGATCGTGAATAGCTCTTCAGGTGTTGGCTATTGATAGATCGAAGCCGGCTCTTCTCTTGCGTATTGAACCAGAATACCGGTATACAGCAGTCGCTGATTAACCGAATACCGGTATACACTAGTACAGTCGCAGATCACAACGAATGCTAAGGTAACCCACGCTTTCTGTGCATCCTGCTTCGCAACAACAAACCGCCCATGACACCATTAGCCTGCCGCTAGTGTCCCATCATGCAGCGACCAACGCGACCCACCTCCGACAACAACAAGTCCTGACCACAGCCCAACAGACCCAAGCACACTTCACGCACCCTGTTGTTACTCTTCTCGCTGGTGCCTACTTCTCGAAGTGCCTACTCCGAGTACCTTCATTCCCCGTGCATCTCTCTGACAGACTAGCGCGGCTGCCGCAGCGAACCCGGCGCCGGCTGCTGGTGCAAGTGGCGCGTCTGGTGCAGGTGTCTGCCCCGTCCGCGCGTTGGTCGTCGACCGGGCGGCAGCTGATGGTGCTCGCTTGTCGCCGTCGCGCTGTTGTTGCCATTGGGGGCTCCACCACCGCTGGCGGGGCGTCGTCCAGGACCCGGGTGGTTGTTCCCTCCTCCTCCGCCGACGTACCGCTCCCAGCGCACCTTGACAGAGCGCAGCAACTCGACGCACAGCAGCTTGGCGCGCTCCAGCGACTGCTCCGACGTGCTCGTGACCTGAACATACGCCTCCTCACGTGCCGCCTGGTCTTGAGTCTCCCTCCGCCGCCCCGTACTGCTACTGCTGCTGTTACTACTGGCGGCGTCTCTGTTCCGGAACGAGTTGGGCCACGGCCCAAAGTACCGCAGCTGCGCGCACGCGATCGCCTCGATCTTCTTGAGGTGGATGCCGCGCTCGCCGAGCAGCTTGCCGGGGAAGTTGAACTTTGGCGCCACCAGCGCCTCGCGCTCCACCGTGTCGTACACGTCGACGCGCGCCACCAAGTGGCCAGTGGTCGTGTGCGCGCCAGGAGTGAACGTGCTGCTGCCGTTCGTAAGCACCGCGGCGCTCGCGCTGCCAGGTGATGCTGGCTCGAGCTCGACGACCGACAGCCCGACCTTCTTCATCCGCCGCCCTTCCTCCTCCAGCGCGCGGCCCTCCTCCTCCTTGCCCTGGAGCCGCATGCACTTGCCGATTTGCTCTGACAAGAGTAGAGATGGTGTGAGCAGGTTTCGGGGCGACTCAAATGGTGCGTGCGCGCGCGTGGTACATTGGCGACGTACCGACGCAGTAACCAACGTCTCGCGTGTCGGGGAAGAGCTTCTGGCGGATCTCCTTGGCTTTCGAGTACGCCGCGACCGCGTCGTCGTACCGTTGCTGAGGGACAACCATACAGTCAGCACACTCCAGACTCCGTCCTCGATGATTGAAAGGCCTCCCTCCGCCTCACCTGGTCCTTGTACACGCGCGCGAGGTTGATGTAGATGCGCGCGGCGCGAGGACTAATGTCGTTAAAGTAGCGGTTCGTGATCTGCAGCGCCTCCTTGATGTTCTCTTCGGCTCCGCGGAAGTCCTTCTACACCACCGACCACAACCACACACAGCCAGTCAGTCAGTCACACTATGACGATCCCGCCGAAGCGAAGCGCTAACCCACCGAGAGCCGCTTGAAGTTGCCCATGTTGTTGAGCGTGGCCGCCGTCTCGAAGCTCGCGTTCCCAAGTGTACTGCGCCGGATCGCAAGCGCGCGCTCATACAGCTTCTCGATCTCGCCACGCCGCTGCGCCAGCTCCTCCTCGCTTTATGGTCCATATAACGGGTAGTGGAGTGCGTTAGATACACAAGAAGACATCAGTGCGTCTGAGTGACGAAACCAGACCCCACCTGAGATGCTTCGACTCGAGCTGGTTGGACAGGAACAGCGCGAGGTTGTTGAGCGACTGCGCCACTTGCGGATGGCCCCGCCCGAGGTTCGCCTCGCGGATCTTGAGCGACAAGCGGTACATGCTTTCGATGTCCGTCTGCTGCTCCGACGACGACAACGTCACACTCGTCTTGGTCACCGTCGTAGTCGTGGTCGTCGCCGCAACCGTGACGGTGGCAGCCACCGTTGCCGCCACTGTGGTGCTGCTAGACGACCCGCTCTTGATGCTCTCGACCTCGTCTGCTGTCACCGCCGCCACCACCACCGTCGCGGACGTCGACGACGATGATATGCTGTCGCTGCCGGTGCTCGAGTTCTGGTCGCTGTCTCGCCTCCGGTGTCGATGGTGCTGATGCGCTGGCTTCTGGTGCTGACCTCGCTGGCTGTTGCTACCTGATGATAATGAACCCAGCGTTGAACTTGTCCCGCTGCTACTGACGCTGCCGTGCCGGCCACCGTTCGGATGGCAGTTCTTGTAGAAGTTGGCGAGGTTGTTGAGGCTCGTGGCGTACTCTGGGTGGTTGTCGCCCAGCACTCGCTTGCGCATCATGAGGCTGCCGCGCAGTAGCCGCTCGGCGTGCTTGAGTAGCCACACGTTGTACGAGAGGTACCCCCATCGAGTGCTCAGGCAAATGCCGAACTGGTTGAGCACCTCGGCCACTTGCGGATGCTCGGCCCACCCGAGAACCTCGCGCTGCAGACGCAGGCTCTCGAGGTAGTGGAACTCGCCCGCGATCCAGTCCGTCACGTCGCAGCAAGCATAACCGAGGTCCGTCAGCAGGAGCGCCTCCAGCGCGATCAGCTCCCGGATCCCGACGCAGGTACACTTCGAGGCACTGTCGTCATTGCTCGACGGTCCAGGCGTTCCTTCTTCCGCTGGCTCCTCGAACGACGGCAAGTCATCAAGTGAAGCGAGGTCGCGGTCGTACTTGGCGTCCTCCCACAGCAACCGCGACGGATCGTTCTCGCTGTTGCCGCACGCGCAGGTCAACGCTCGCGTCTCCCGCGACAGCTGAAGGCAGGCAGACACGATCTGGATGCGGCGCCGCGGCTCGATGCGCGCGCGGAAGATGAAGCGCGAGCGCACCACCAAGTTGCTGTACAGCAGGGCATCGACGATCGCCGAGTCGCGCGCGAGGCTACGAAGAGAGGCCGTCGTTGCCGAAGACGATGAGATCGAGGACAACGAGGAAGAGCTGCTGCTGGTGCTGATTTGTTGTCCAAGCTGCGGGTGCGACCGCGATGTCCTGAAGCTATGCGGAGTCCCGAGCGACGTCGATGTCATCGCGGCAGCCTCGACCTCTTGCTGGTATTGCCGGTTGGCTTCCCGCACTTGCTCGATGCTCTGCGTCGTCAGCTCTTGGGCTAACCGCATGGCCGACTCGATGTTCGGACGCTCCTTGTCGAACAGTGCCAGCGTTCCCTCAAAGCGATACGCGTGCGACGCGCGCGCCACAATCATGCAATAGTGGCGCACGAACCGGCGCTTCCACGTCAACGCTAGCTCCCGACCGAGAGGCACAGGCGGGGAACTTGTGGCAGCAGGTGGAGGCGCTTGCTCGTCCGTGCTGGCAGTAGCCGAGACAAATGAAGACGTTGGAGACACCGCCGATGATGAAGCCGGCTCTCCTTCGCCCATGCGCGCAGCCTCCTCTTCCGCAAAGAGCTGCACAAGGTTGTGCATGCGGTAGCGGTTCGTCTTGGAGTCGAACTCGACGAGCGACCACTGGTGCAGCTGCTCAAGCGCTGCCTTGGCGGACGGCACTCGCACAGCGCGAGCACGGACTTCCTCGGGGCTCTCGAGGTCCAGCAGGTCGTAGCTGTCGTTGGTCATGGCGCCGTCGTTGTCGAAGCCAAACTCGTCCATATTGGACAGCTGCGAGCCGAGACTGTGCACCGACGTCGCGTCATCATCCCGCCGGTTCCCTCCGCCCAGGCTGTTGCTATTGCCGCTGCTGCTGCCACTGAGCAGGCCAGAAGTACGGCGACTGGCCTGCTGCAAGCGCTGGTTCCTGCGGTTCGCGTACGCGTCGTCCGGGAACAGACTCGAGTTGAACGTCGTGCTCGTTGCTGCACTTCCCGGCGTGCTGCTGTCTGATGAGTATGCACTCAGGAGCACGGCGTGCGCGGCGTTGACGTCGAAGCTGCCTCGGAAGAACCCCAGCGCCATGAAGGCAAGCCGAAGCGGCTCGTCCAAGTGACAGAATGACGACCGGATGCACCGGTCGACACATTCCTTGTGACCCGCTTGGTTCAGGTCTCGGATCGTCTCGAATCGCCGCTCGTCGCTCTGTTGTACGAGCACGCCACGCAACAAATACCGTTAGTGAAGTGAATGATCTGAGCAGGATCGATCGTCTTTGGCCTAGCGACGACGCACTTCGAGGTACTCGATCATACGCTCGGGCGTGACGGTCATGCGCGCGTTCGCTAGGGCACGACCGACGACGCGGATGGCGAGCGGAAGGCAGCCGCATATGCGTGCAAGCCGCTCGGCGTGTCGTGGTGAGCATCCCGGCGCAGCTAGGCACAACAGCTCGGTCTGCCACCAGGTGGGATACAAAGAGAACACTGTCAGCACGAGATCATAGACCGCCACAGAGACGATGAACGCACCGCGGTGTGGAGGGGCAGCTCCGAAATGGAGAGCGAGTACGACGTGACGTTGGGGATGTGGAGGTTGCGGCGAGATGCCAGGAGCAGGCGGGCGTTTGGCGCGACCGAGATGAGGCGACCGAGCAACTCGCCAGCCTTGATCTTGTCTTCGTCCAGCAGTTCCTCGACCTTGTCCAGCACCAGCAGGAAACTCTTGGGCCTGAGCACCAATCAAACCACAATGCCACATCGTCAGCGCGCGTCAGTACTCCACCTGCAATCCCGCCATGAACCGCACGTACTCGAGCTCGGCGAAGCATTCTTCGTCCGTGTCAGCGGCTGGCATGCCCATGCTTTGAGCGATTGCGTATCGCACTGTCGAGAGTTTCTGTCCCTCGAGGTCGACGTAGAACACGCCGTCCGCTAGCATGCGTCGGTTGTGGACGAAGTGCGCGACTGAGATGGCGAGTGAGCTTTTCCCGATACCCGGCGCTCCAAGACACACCGTCACGGCGTTGTCCTTGATGGAGCGCACCAGCAGGTACGTCTCCGAGTTGCGGCCGATGAACTGGCCGTGCATGGACGGGATCGACGAGCGGCACTTGGGCGTGTGGTCGCTCAGCGCACCAGTCGGGATGTCGCCAAACAGCGCGACCTCGTGGGGTGAGCCGCCCGCGCTCGCCGCCGCGCTGCTGCCGCTGCCCAGGAGCAGGAATTTGCTCGACTCGTCGTGCGGGAACGCGAGCGACGCACCTTTGCAGCAGCACTTGTCCGGGTTGTGGTGAGAGTGTCGAGATCCCAGGCGCACCCACGGACACGTCGGCTCATGAAGGTGTCTGTCCATCCATTTACACAGGCGCACGGTTAGCTTGGGTACCAGTGAGTGAATGCGCCATTGATGACAACAGAAAACCGTACGCGCAGCAACAAGCAGCGCGGCGCTGGGTCGGGAGCGCGCGCACTGCGCCTTTGGCGATCGTGAACGCTGTCGCGACCGTGTGTCCCGAGAAGAGCGACAGGTAAAAGTGCTTGGCAAACATGGTCGCGGACGCATCGACAACAAGCGAGTCGGAGTGAACCTGGGCACGGAGGAGGAGAAGCCCGTCAGTTGTCACTGCGATAGCAACAGAAGGTACCAACGACACTGCCTCAGCAAGCGCAGCACTTACCGCGACAACGTGCGGGATGCCTGCGTTGAGGAACACGGATGCGACCTTCTCGCTGTGGCACGCGTTCACGAACACGAGCTGGACGTCGGTGCCGCTTGCAGTCGCCAGCGTTGGAGCAGACCCGGCGCCGGCGTTGCCTCTCGTGGGGGTAGGCATGCCCGAGAACGTGAGCTGTCGCAGCAGCTCGGGCGTGATGAGGTGCGTACAGCCGACTCCGTCTTCAAAGCACACTGCGGCGCGCTGACCGAGTCCGTGGCCGGAGAAGTGGAGAACCTGGAAGTACACATGAAGTTCGTCATCCCTCCTGCCACAACACCAGCACTCCGAGAGTTCCATGCATAACGTAACGTACCCTACAGCGGCACGTGGTCATCAGGCTGCGCAGAATGTCGGCCGTGGCGATCTCGAAGCGGACGGCGATGGCTTTGTGGCGCACGTCCGTGAGCAGCGCGGTCGTGATGGCGCGCCGCTCGGCCTCGAGGTCCAGCTTCTCCATCGGGTAAATGCGTCCCTTGCTGTCCTTGATCACCAGCGGTGCTGCGTGCAGCACGACCAGGTCGAGCGCATTGGTGTTCACGCTTATTGCGGGCCCAGCGGCCGGCAGTGGCGCTCCTGTGGTGGCCGGCGCGACAGAAGCAGCCGGCGTTGAAGCGCTTGCGGACGAGGCGTCGGCGCCGATCAGCGCCTTGACCCCGTTCGTGATCCGCACACGGTCGCCGAACGCCTTGACGCCGATCTCGTCGCGCAAAACCTCCAGCGTCAGCTCGGCCAGCACGTCTGTGGCAGGCAGCAAGGCACGCGGTTAGTATATGCGGTCGGTTTTGGGGCCTTCAGCAATGGGTCTTTGCTCCAGGCGCTCACCTCCAGCGATCTCGTTGTCGCGGAACACCTACGCCGCCAGACACGGCCACCACATATACACGAGAGAAGCGGTAAGCGGCTGCGTTGCTTGTCATGAGAGGCCAGGCCAAGCCGACAGATCGAGAAAGGCGGGGGTAAGGCGAGGCCGACCTGGACGCAGCGGTCGAGCTCGAGCGAGCGCAGCCAGGCGCTGACGTCGTCCTTGGTCCACGATCGCCACGCGGGCGTGTCCATGACGGCGAGCGAGCGGGCGGGGGTGCGGGGCGAGCGGGGGCCGAGAGAAGGAACCCGCCGGGCTTGATGCGCTCGCCCTGGGAGCTCGTGAATCACAGACCCAGCCGCGGAATGTCAATTGTGTATAATTTCCATCGTTTTGTAAACTATATCCATGGTATTGTAAATTTAAGCACTGCCACCAACATTGGCGGTGGCTCTTGGTCTGCTGATGTTGATGATCCGCTGCCAGATTTGCGAGGTCGTCGTAAGCTGCAGGAGACTGCTGCTCGAGTGCGAGAGGTGGAAGACGTCGACGCCCGCGAGCGAAGAGCATACCATCTCCAAGACGTCCGGGCTCATGCGCTCCATGGCTTCGCTTGCGAGTCGCTCTGCCTGATCGGTTGTGAGATGCCAGCCAGCATCGCTCACATGACGGCACTCAGCCTCACGGTCAACCCACCGTCCAGGGACTAAGATATGAGGCAGGAGGTGTTGAGAAGGCCATGACCGGCTGCAGTGCTCGTGCTTGGCCATCATCGCCTCCATCGCCCTCAGGAAAACACCATGAAAACACAATTTGCCAACATTTTAATTTTGTACGACCTCGAATGCCACCTTTGAATGCCACCGTTGGTGATTGACAAAATCGCTCAAGGGATCGTGCGCACAAACATCCAGCAAAAGCTCACGGCCACTCCGCCAACGGGATTGTTGCTTTCCTCCCTTCCCACTCCTCTAGCGACTCGAGGACGCAAAGATGCACGCGACGGCGCCTCGAGCGCGGCGAGCACCTCCATGGCCCAACGACAGCGAGCAGGCTGCTCCCGAACCATTATGCACGCACGAAGTGAAGCGCAGACGCCAAGACGTAGCGGATCGACGTGCGGAGAGCATGGAGACCAAATTCACTGTCGTCAAAACGAAGATGAGCTCCTTCCTCACGGAAGCAGCGAGGGCGCTTCCTTTTGAGGAAATGGTCAAGGACGTGAACAAATTGGTGCTGGAAGCGTATGCGCTTGCGAACACCCACGCCATTCGCATGTGTCAGCCTCGCAGAGACAGCACAGCTCCACAAGACGTTCAAAACACTCCAGGCGCCGACACGCTGTTGGAACAGCTAGACCAGACGTTCTTCAGGCACTGCTTGATTGCTGTTACCGGCAAGCCACCTCGCGGGAGTCAAGCTTTTATTGAGTCGATCGCCGTGTACGACTCGTAGCGGGACGTCCAAGCCCCTCGAGCGCGGGCTTCACTAGCGTACGGCTGGATCGACTATGCAGCAAAACAGATGGCCACGAGTACGCGTGCGGCGGTGACTGGCAACTTCCACAGGCGCTTGAACGCGCAATTGAAGCGCTGCTATGACATCATCAGTCATGAGGCATATGAGATGGGCGAGGCAATCCTGAAGTCCGGTTACAACGACGATGATGAAGAGATTCTAGCGTGGCGACGGCGAATTCCAAGAACTGCCTCTGGACACCTGGACACCACTGCACACCGCTTGCTGTCATTGACCTACATGATGCTGACAAACATAGAGGCGTGGAGCCTCCGGTTCAACAGCAACAACCCAGGCGTCAACCACACTCGTCGCTTTTGTCTCCTGCCGACCAAGGCGGGATTCACAGCCCAGCACGCCACCATGAACAATACTGGACTCCACGCGCTTCTATGGCGGGCGGGTGTCGACGTCCCGCCGCTCGCGGAGTGGGCACATCATGCGGATCAGTGGTGGCGTCAACTCTTCAACGTGGCTCGATACGAGACAGCCACCCGGACGTTTGCTGGGCAAGTCCAGACCGACGGATACGCAGTGAGCATTCTCCTGAGGAAGCCAAGCCGCGAGCCAACCGAGAGGCCGCTGGAGGAGGCCAACTTTGACATGTGCTGGGGCTAGTCCCCGGCTGTCGAGATCTCTTCGTCGCCATGAACCAGCTCGGCGGCATGGCGCGCTGCAGTGCCCGAGAGTTCTACGAGGCTGCACACTACACCAAGAGCCTCCAAACGATCAACATGAGGCAGACAAACGACGATGGCGTCCGCGAGGCGATGGCAGGAATGCCCACCAAGAAAACAGCGTCGCTCGACGTTATGGAGAAGTTCGTGCGGTACATGACGGCTGAGATGGACAGGCTGCTCCAGTTCTCCATGCAGAAGCCGTTCCGCAAGCTCAAGCTGCGCCGGTACATCGGTGCTCAAAAGAAGCCTCGAGCGCTGTGTCTTGCGCTCACGGCTCAATCAGGCGCGCGGACCGTGATCGGCTTTGGAAACTGGAGTAACCACGACCCACGTGGACTGGTCGAGGGGACTCCCAAGGGCCCCGTCAAACGCTTGGAGCGGGAGCTGAGGCGTTACTGCCGCGTCGCGTCAATCGACGAGTACAAGACGAGCAAGGTCCATTCGGCGTGCAGCGGCAACCTCCACCACCAATACAGCAAGCGCAAGTGCAAATATGGCGTCGAGCGGACAGTCAAGGTTTGCAGCGTACTCCGCTGTGGATCCAGTGGCTGTCATGGTGCGACCGTGAACCGAGACGCAAACGCTTCCGCCAACATGCTGATGCTGCTCATTGAGTGCGAGCTTCGACATCGGCCCCGCCCGCCTGCATTCTCCCGATCTCACCAGCTACCGCCATCGAGTGCCTGATCGCATTTCGCTCAGAAGGCTCGACGGCAGCCTAAACAGGCAATAGGGATATCATTGGCAATGATTCATTGCCTTAAGCACGCAAGACCTGACATGACATATCAAACTCAAGTGTAAATGGAGCTATCATCTGTCCAAGGCAACATTTGGTGCCAACTCGCGGCTTGGGTCGGCACAGTGCTGCTGCCCGGAGACCGTGAACCTGCAGGAGTCGCCCTCGGCGCAGTCTCCATCGCTGTCCCCGCGCTTGAGCTCTCCTCCGTCTTGTCCCTCCGCTTGCCCCTCATCGTCCGAAACAATGTCCGGTGGGACGCACTGGCAAGTCGCCGACCTCTGCGGGTCGCAGAAGTACCATGGCGCGGTCGACGCGGCCTCCTCAGCGAACGGGCCGTCGCGCATCTTGTCCGGCTCGTAGAGAAGACACGAAGGCGCGTACGCCGCCATCTCCTTGCCCACTTCCATGCGACACACGTAGTCGCGAGACGCACACATGGCCACCTCGTCCACGGCGCTCCCGCACGGCTCTCCGTCCGCCACCACGCGCGCAAACACTGCCCGGGCTGTTCGCGGATGTCGAGCCCTTGGTGTTCAAGCTCAAGATCGAGTCCAGCAGCAATGATGTTCGCCGACTTCGGCGCGGAGACGCCAACGTACGCGTGCGCGAGTTCATGGGGAATGGAGAGGTCGATGTGCTTCCAACGATGGACGACGTATTTGGCGAAGCGCGGCCACCCAAGGGGGTTGTTCACGTGCTGGCGACGACTCCTAGGTGGTCGAGTACGTGCAAACTGGCCTGCGTCGTGCCCGGAGCCGAAGTTCTTAGGGTGGAGGTGAAGGGAGCTGACGACATCGCCGTCCTGAAGTAAGCGATCAAGGCAGCCCGCCCAGAACAGTCTCTCGACGGAGATGTCCAGGTAGTGCCGCTTTTTCTGGAGATCAACAGCAAAGACGTTCGCTTGCTGAGGCGCGGGGACGTCAGCACGAGCGTCAGCAATGCGGTGCGGACGGGGGAGATCGGTGCGCTCGCGACTGTGGACGACATGTTTCGAGGTGCGCCAAGCAAGGGCGTCGTGCATGAGCTGGCTATTAGCCCGGCAAAACGACCGCGACCTGCCCTGGCCAGCATTCTCGGTAAGCGTGCTCGTCCTCGCTGGGACACTCGCAACGCTCGACTTCGGAGTCTCATGGCTGGCGAGAAAAGCAAGCCGACGCCGCTCTCCCGCATCCGGTGGGACTCCATCCAAGACGACTCCATCGTCAACAGATACACCGAATAGCAGAACCCCGTCTCGGCTCAGCTTGTGGAAGCTGTTCGACGCCAAGTAGGCAAGTCCATCCGCTCGATTCGCTCGCCGCACACTGAGATGGAGTGCACGTGCATCCAGTTCACACTTCCGGGGGGTCTTCGACGGCCATCAATCGCGAGTGAAGATGAGCCTTCAGCACATCCTCGGCAGTCACAACAACGAGTTGGAAGTGGATGGCGTCGCTGATTTCGTCTTGTACCATCAGAGAAGCGCTCGTGTGCGTGTGATGCAAGCGAAGAGGGTCAAACCCATCGATGAAGAAGGCGACGAAGATGAGGACGAGGACGAGGACGGTGGCAACGGCTGCGGCTGTGACTCTGACTGCGACTGTTACGACAAGAAGAATGAGGGCGGGGTCGGGTTCAATGCACCAACATCCATGTCGAAAGGCTACGTGCGAGCGGTCATGGGGATGGAGGTGCTGAAAACGTTCAAGTCCAAGGCGAGCTCCACAGTGCGGGGCGTTGTGACGAACTACAAGAAGTGGACTTTCATCCGGCTGGCGTACCCGGCCGACAACGGCGTCCCCGTCGTGCCTTGTGACGAGGACAGGATTGTGCGGTATTCGCAAGGAGCCAACGAACGAGGCACTGACCCGCATCCTGGGCAAAATCTCGGCAATGGTGGAGTGAAGCCATGGGAAGATGGCAGCTCTTCAAGATACACTTCCAATAAGTAAACGTTGTCCATGTCGTCAAATTAAACGCGCATATTGACCCTGTATAAGTATACACTTTCGCGTGTTGAGTGGCAGTTCGGTTCGGTTGGTTTATGGGCAATGGCGGCGAGCAACAAGCGCGCGCGCGGCGCCGACATCCTCTCGTCGCTGGACGCGGCGTTCGCGTCCGCCGGGCAGGTGGCGGCCTCCAAGTATACGTCGCAGGCGGCTGCGCGTCTGGACCAGGCGGCGGCTCAGCAGGCGTACGCGCACAAGCGCAAGCGCGCCGGCAAGAAGAAGCCGTCGGCGGCCAAGACCAACGGCAAGAACGACCCGCAGGCCGCCAAGGCAGCGGCTGGACGGACCACAGGCGCGGTGGAGGACCCGCTGTACCGCACGCTAGACGCCGGGCTGCTCGCCGTCGGGCTGCGGGCCTGCTCCCTGGTACGCATCGCATCCATCGAGCCTCCACTACAAATTTGCAAACTTACCGCGACTGTGTGATTCCTCAATCGCCAGTCGCTGGACGCGACCGTACGCTCCGCCAGCGGACGCAACGCCGTGCTCAAGAACTACCTCGCGGTCGCCGGTAGCACCGCAGATACAAGCGGCAACAGCGCCGCACTGGTCGGACCGAGCGCGGCTGTGGCGGACAAACTCAAGAACAAGATCCTGCAGCTGGACAACCCGATCCGCTCCACGGACGCGGCCAAGCGCGCGGTCAACGCGGCGCTCGAGCAAACGACCAAGCTCATGAGCGCGCGCCAGAGGCGGGAGGCTGGATTGCACCTGCTCCGCGGTGAAATGCCGTGCGTGTCGCGCTGTAACAGCCATGGTGGCGACCTTTATGGTGCGGCTGACACTATGTGTGGTGCATACTGACAGCCTGCGCGATGCTGAGTTGCTGAGCGCGATCTGGTGCCGCTACGCTCGCGACCAGCTTGGCAGCGACCTGTACGTGAGATCAACAACGAGTCGGTCATTCTGAGAGACTGATGATCTCCGTGTTGCTGATGCAATGCCGACAGTGCCGAAGCGACGGACGACAACGTGCGGCAAGTGAGCTCACGCGTGCACGCCAAGCTCGCGTTGATGGACCTCTCGGGCTGTCCAGTCGAGCGTACGTAGCGGTACCATCATCCACATTGAGACCTTCAAACCAATCGAAAGGCACTGACGCTGTCTGCTCTACAGTGATTCGCTCGCGGAACCCGTGCAACGTCGGCGTTCAGGGCGTCGTCGTGTCCGAGACGCGGCACGTGCTGCAGGTGTGCTGCTCGCCTACCAGCAAGATCCGAAGTACGTCTTGAATCACGGTCGAACTGTTCGTGGCTCTGTCGATCTCATCGTGCTCGTTGTACTACCTGACAGCGTTCCCCAAGGCCGACGTCACGGTCAGGATCCGCCTGGGAGGTAGCGACCGCAGTTACATCGTGGTCGACGGCGCGTGGCTCGCGTCGCGTCCGCAGAAACTGACTGGCTGACACAATAGACTCCCGTGCTGCGAAGCCGACCGATCACACTCCGCCCCACCAAGCCAACCGCAGTCACTGACGTCATTGTTGTTCGCTGTAGCTTGTGTTTCTTCTCAGGGTCTTGAGTCAAGCGAGGCAACGGTTGAGTCGTTTCCTCCAACTTCATGGCAGCTGACGACGCCGAGGGGGCGAACGAAACGACGGGGCCCCAAGGCGTCCGTTCCGCGTGGACGCCACCACCTCTCGATTCACCAGCCCGACGCCATCGCTTCCTCCTCCTCGTGGCCGATGCGCGCGTCTTCGGACAAGGTGGACGCTGCCGACAGCGCTGTCGGCGTTGAGAGCAAGCCGGACAGCGGAGACACCACGCCAGACCATGGCAACGCTCTCCCGGACCTCACGGCACTCACTCGCGACCCCGAAGTGACGCTGCAGCACGTGTCAGCTGCTCCAGCGACTCACCAAAGCCACGCTCCGGCCAACAAGCGCTCGTCAATGGCTCCCGCTGGCTCAGCGGCGCTGCGAGCCATCCACACGGAGCGCTTCGAGGCTCCCAAGGCGTCCCCGCTGCAGGTCGTGCTCGCCATCTGCGCGTACGTGCTGTTCGTGACGGACGTGCCTCGCGCCGGCTCGAGCCTGGACGAGCTGCCGTTCACCGAGATCGAGCCCAACGTGTTCGCATCCGCCGGTCCAGATGTGCTGCCTGAGCTCGCGTTGACCCTAACAACCGCATCAGTCGACGGCGTGGCGGCCGAGGACGTGTCTGCCGCCCTCTTCAAGTACAACTCGAGCTCGTACGGCATGCGGTCTATCCTGGCAGAGCGCGGTCACAAGGGCAGCGCCATGGAGGAAGGCTGGCCTGCATGCATGACGACCGGGAGCTATAACTCGAACTGTGGCTCCCGCGTGACGCCCGCTGCCGCCTTCGCCATGCTCGACAGCCTCGCGACCGTCGTGCGCGCCAACGCGGTCAACACGACGTGCTACAAGACGGTGGGCAACGCAACGGCGGTGGCGCGCAGCGCCTCAGCACAAGTCAACAACGCCGGCGACGAGACGCGCGACTACCTCAGCACGTTGCCGCAGCGCGTGCGCTTCGCCGTGCGCACCAAGGCGCGCTGGGTGGACGGCGCGAGCAACTTCCTGTCGCACAACCTGCTGGACCAGAAGTACTGGATCAGCACGTGGGCCACGTACTTTGGCGGCATCGAAGGCAGCGCTACAGCCACCGACTTGGGCGTCGACCTGTGCGTGGACGACCTGGACCGGCCGCTATTCTGCGAGAAGACGTGGGCCGACTTCTCACGGCTCGCACCGGCAGGTTCTCGAGGCAGCAAGGTCGGCAAGCTCTGGGACGACGTGTCGGACCGCGTGGCGCAGCTCCAGCGTGACTTCCCGACCCGCTCCATCGACTTGACGCTCGTCGAGGCCGAGACGGACCCGCTCACGTTCCTCGGCGGCGCTGTGCTGCTCGCGCACAAGGTGTACAACGTCGTGGCCATCTTCCGTGTCCGCGACTGCACCTCTGAGGCTTCCAACACTCTCAGCAGCGAGTATGACGACGTGTGTTCGACGCTCGAGCTGCGAGATGTGACGTACGAGGGCCGCGTGCTGTACACGGACGCGCTCGAGTGGCGCATCATCACCAAGGCCATGCGCTACGTGGCGCAGATCTACAACGTGGTGCGGCTCGCGGCGCTCATGCTCGGCTGCCTCCTTGCCGCGTCCGCCACTTCCACTGATAGCCCAAGCAGCGACGCGGACGGTCGCTCGACACTCCCGCTCAAGTCCCGACTGGCGCGAGCCATGCGTCTGTTCTTCGCCGTCCCGAGCCAAGTGGTCGTGTACGGCAGCCTGCTGCCCGTGTTCCTCTACTCGTCAGCGCACGTGATCGACGGCGTCATCCTGTACGAGGTCAACGACGCGCGCATGCACTCGGTGGACCGGTACCTGGACAACCGGTTCGTCGACATGGTGCAGCTGCTGTCCGTGCGCATGCGCAACGTCTGGCTGCTCGCCGTGCTCGTGCGCGCGTTCGTCTTCATCCAGACGTCCGGCGGCTGGACGCCCGCGAGAGGCATCTCGAGCCTGAGAGGGTACCTGCTGCCGCTCGTGTCGCTCTTCGCCGTCGCCTTTGTGCTGCGCAACTCGTCGCTGCAGGACGCGCGCGTGCTCGAGACGAACGAGGTCGAGCCCGCCGCCACCTTCATGTTCATCCGCGCCGAGACGCTGGACGCCTGGAAGATGAATCTCTTCGGCGTCTACAACGACTGCCTCTCGCTCTTCCTCACGTGCGTCGCCTACGTGCTCACGCGCGTCACGATCCAGCTCGTGGCCGCGCGGATCTCAAAGACCAAGGCGAGCTCCTCAATCGCTTCAGCAGCGGCAGGCAACTCGCGCAGCTCGCTCTTCTTCACCAGCTCGCGCGTGCCGTACGCCGCTGGCTTCCTATGGGAGCCCAGCTGCCTCGTCGTCTGCTGGGACAACGATCTGCTCGAGCCTCTGCGTCGCCTGCTACCTGCATCGCTCGGTGGCGGCGTCACCTCCAGCTCCAGCTCCATGCCAGCCATGGCCAACACTTCAAGCCAGCGCAGCTCGACGGGACGTGGTGAAGTGGATGCGGCTGGCCCAGACGCGCGCTTCAGCTCGCGGCCGTCGCTCGCTCCTGGACGTGACGAACAGCTCAAGACGGTGCTCATGAACATCGCCTTCCTCACGGACCCGTGGAACTTCCTCGCCATGAAGTTCAGCCGCACGCGCGTCTACCTGTACGCGCTCAAGGCTGGCGCCATGGCGGGGGCCAGCGGGAAGCAGCGCCGCCTGCTGCACCCGTACTCGCGCTCGAGGTTCGTGCGCGAGTACGAGCTGCTGGCCGACGACGTCGAGCTGCAGGGCACCTTCATGGCCGCCGAGCTCGCATGGGACCAGGTCATCACGTGCAAGTAGGTCCGCGAGTAGAAGGAGCCCTGCAAGGCGACCTGCATGTGGCTTCATCAATCCACACGCACCAACTCGATCATCAGGCCAGGCCACTTCAACAAGGACAGGTGTCAGTGGATTTTTTTCCACCAATGACACGCGTGGGACACCCAATCAATTAACCTGCACTTTTAAACTGTATCCGACAGTATAGAGCGGTTAGGAAGGCACCCAGATGGGTTCGTGTGGGTTCCTCGGCGTCATCCTTTACGTGCGGCTTGGTCGCTTCATGCCCGTCGCCTCCGCTCGGCCCGCGCTCATTCCCGCTTCCGCCCGCTTCTCCACGACCCGAACGACTCGCTGACCGACTCGCCCGCCGCCATGGTAGACTGGACGCTCTCGTGCTGCAACGACGACCAGTTCCTCTCCATCTTCCTCATCATCTGCTACGCGCTCGTCATCTTCAAACTGTGCGGTCGGCCTCTTCCCTCCTCCCTTCCTGCCGACTCCACACTCCACACTAACCCCCTCCTCTCCCTCTAGATGGCGCGTATCGATTCTCCACCCGTTCAAGATCCTGTACGTCTGCCCTCGTAACCACCACCACCTGTCCACGCTCCATCTAACCTCCTATATAACCCTCTTTTAGCACCGTGTTCCTGCATGAACTCGGCCATGCCACGGCCGCGTGGCTCACCTGCGGATCCGTCAAGGGCATGGAGGTGCACCCAGACGAAGGCGGCGTCACCAAGACAGTCGGCGGCCTCCAATGGGTCATCCTACCCGCCGTACGTCTTCTATCGCCTCCTCCACCCCTTTCTAAACGCCTTCAACTCACCTCTCTCTCTCACCGCCAGGGTTACCTTGGCTCGGCGGTCTGGGGCATGGGGCTCGTCGTCGCGAGCGCGGACGAGCTGGCGGCGGAGATCGCGGCCGGCGTGCTCATCTTCTTCCTGCTCATCTTCATCTTCTACGCGCACAACAACTACCTGCGCGCGCTCAACGCCGGCTTCATCGTGCTGCTTGGCGGATTACTGGTGCTCAACCTGTGCACCTCGTTCCACGCGCTGCGCTTCGTCACGCTCTTCCTCGGCGTCATGAGCTGCCTCTTCTCCGTCTACGACATCTGGGACGACCTCATCTCGCGCCGAGTCAACGAGAGCGACGCGTCCGTCTTCGCCAAGATGACGCACACTTCCAGTCGCTGCTGGGGACTCATCTGGGGGATCTTCGCGCTCGCCTCGCTAGTTGCCGCCGTCTACTTCCACTTGCTCGTGAATCAGGACGACGGCGACTCGCTCACCAGCATCGCAGACCTCAGCGCAGGCACCAAAGCCGCGCTAGGCTGCGCAGTCGGCGTCATCGCGATCAGCGTCGCTCACACCGCCTTCACTCGCCGATGTACGTGCTCTATTGGCCACGACGACTGAGTGATAGAGGTGCTGACAGTGTGATGTGGTGGACAGGCATGTTACGCAAGCGTGAGGGCGTGTGCTGCGCCGCGTAGAAGCATCTAGGACCCAACCTACCAAGTAGAGACGCCATGCCATACTCACTCACTCACTCACCCCGTTCTATCGTTGACGGACCGGTTTACGGCAGACCAGTTTACGGCAGGCAGACCGGTTTACGGCAGAATACCGTTGGTCATGCGCTGGAAGTTGTCGTACTGGCGTGTGCTGTAGTTGCTGTTGCTCTTGCGCACGAGCGAGAGCACGTGCGTGACCGTGTCCTCCTTGGACAGCGCGAGCTTGAAGCGCGAGCGCAGGCGCTGCAGGATGTACGCGGCGTCCTTGCCGAGGAAGCACGGGTAGGGCGACTGGCGAGCCATGACGTCGACCAGGTCGCAGATCTCGTCGCAGTGCTGCTGGCACGCCAAAAAGCCGCGCGTGCACAGCTTGACGTACTCGTTGAAGCCCTCCGAGTCGACACCGCCCATCGTGTCGACCATCTCGGCCGTGAGCTTGAACGGCGCCGTCTCGATGCTGAAGCTGCCTCCAGGCGCGATGCCGAGCAGGAAGCCATAGTCAATGTGGATCATGTGGCCTTCGTTGTCCAGCATGATGTTGCCGTTGTGCCGGTCCTTGATCTGCAGGAAGTAGCTCACGAGCGAGTAGCCCGCCATCGACTGGATGAACTTGTGTCGAGCCTCGAGGAACCGCGTGGACCCTGGCGGACCATACGACTTCTCGAAGTGATGCAGCAACGACACATAGCCGTCGCGCTTCTTGAGTCCGTCGAGCGAAATGGCGTTGATCAGCGTCTCGATGAGCCCAGTGGACGAGCTCGTGGCGATGATGCGGTAGCACTTGAGCCAGATGGGCAGCGTCGCCGCCTTGAATATCTCGATGAACTTCTGGATCAGCTGCAGAGTGAACACCTCCTGCCGCAGGTCGTCGTTGCTCTTGCCAATCATCGACACAATGTCCCAGCCAGGTAAGTGGCCAAACGGAGACGACTCACACAGCCGCTGCCGCTTGGAGCTCCACGACTCGCCGAACGCCGCCTCCAGGTCCTTTCGCCGGTCCTTCTCGCGTTCGATCGCTTCGTCCGTCGGCGTCGCGGACGACAAGTCCCCCATGTCCATCACTGCGCCGTCTTCAACCCCAGAAGACGTCGTCGTCGTTGGCTCGTGGTCTTCATCGACAAGCAGCGTCGACTGTGGAGGGAGAGCGGACGGCGTCGCGACGTTGCTCGGCACGTCGATCGGCGTCTCGGGGACCATGAAGTGCAAGCTCTCGACCTTGTCCTGGACCTCCGACACTGCCGTAGACTGCGGCACCAACGCCGCTGCTGCCGCTGGCGTCTCGTCCTTGAGCTCCGACTCCGAGTCGGTCGTCGTGAAGCCTTCGGACGCTTGGTGACTGATGAGCCGACCCACTTCCTCGTCTTCCATGTAGTCGACGCCTGAAGACACGATGCCGCCGCTACCAAGCGCGCTCCGTCGGTGTGGAGACTGCGGAGATGTAGCCGACTGTTGGCCATCACCACCGCCAAACATTTCGCCACGAATCACCTCGAAGATGAGCATGATGGGCACTCGAGCCTTGGTCGAGAACGCCGTGCCTTCCTTCGCCGGTATCCGCACAATGCGCTCGAACGGGTCCGTCGCCTTGACAAGAGGCACGTACGCCATCGGAGGCAAGTGGATCTTCTCCAAGTACCCCGGCAGCTTCTTCTTGCGGTCTGGAACCAGCGGCACGAACCGCAGCGCCTCGGCAATGTCTGTGATTTGCTCCACAAAGTCGCACTCGTCCGCAAAGTGCTTGGCCAGCACCGCCTTCTCGGCGTGGCTCATGCGCCGCATCGACCCGCTGAAGATGCCGGTCGGCTGGTTCTCCAGCATGTCTTCCTCAATCAGCCCCGGGTCGTCATCATCAAAGGAGCCATCGACTCCACGGCCAAGTAGCAGCGCGCCAACATCCTCCTTGGGCGTCAACAAGTGCTGCTGGAACCTCGAGAAGTCCCGGAACCGCGTGTCCACTGGCTCACTGGCATCTCCACCGCCAAGAACAGCATCGTACGTGTCCATACCAAGCTGCGTCGCCGCCCCCTGCCGCGACAAGTTGGTCGGCGATACAGGAGAGTAGTGGTCCACGTCAGCCGTCACGCCAGCGCTCTCGTACGCTTGTCGGCGGTGGAACGAAATGTCTTCCGTCAGCTTGACGATGAGCTGCAGCTGGTCGTCCGTTGGGATCGGCAGTCGCCGCTTGTTGGACCGCACGGGGTCTCGGCTCAGGATCGTCGCGCGGTCTAAGCCTGCGACCTCGCGCTCGATCTCCACCATGAGCCGCACCACACGCGCGTACTTGTCCTGCATGTCCTTGGGTGCGTTCACGTCGAACGCGTCCTCTAGCGCGCCTTGTAGCTGCCAGCGTAGCAGCAGCGCCAAGTGGATGGACCGCGAGCAGATGGACAGGATGAGCTCGTCGAGCCAAAAGACCTTCTCGAAGTCGAACATGGGCACCGTCAGGTACGCGTGCACGATCTGCGGCCAGTAGAACTCGACCTGGTTGATCCGCGTGTACGAAAAGTGCAGCAGCTTCTCGACGATCGGCTTGAAGAGCAGCGGGTCGCTGTCCAGGTGCCGATGCAGCAAGATGACGGCGCGGTAGACGCTGAAGGTGCGCGAGCGGAACTCGCGGTGCAGCGCCAGGATCTTGAGGTCCAGCGGGATCTCCGGGTGGTCCATGTTGTGGTCGTAGAACCGGCGGTCCTTGAGCAGGATCTCCTCGCATTCCTCGGCGGTAATGACGCCGGCCTTGAGCAGGTCGATGGCGATCTTGGCCGACTCGGTTTGTAGCGGCCGCTTGGGCATGATGAGCTCGATCGGTGTCTCCGGGTCCAGCGGCTTCGGGTACAGGCAGATGCCGGCCTTGAGGCGCTCGACCATCGCCTTGAGGTAGTTGATGAACGTCTGCGCCTCGTAGCAGTTGTCGCACACGCGCTTCGAGTAGTAGTGCGACCGCTGAGGCAGCGGCACCTTGTTGCTAGTGAAGCGCTCGCAGTACGCCGCGTCACAGCTGTGGCAGCGGTACAGCAACGCCGGGGCCGCCACTTGAGCTGGAGCCACTTGCTCAAGCACTAGACAGTGCGGACACTTGCACTTGGCGTCGCCATCCGCGGGGGATGGCGCGGTGCTGACTGGCGACAACGCATCGCCAATGTAGTGAGTGAAGCTGACAGGCAGCCGGCGAGGCATGGTCGTCTCGACCGTCATCTGGATGGCGCGGATCCACTTCTCCTTCTCCATGGGCGTGTCGGCGTAGGCGTAGAAGACCTTGCTCTGCGCCGTGGCGAACAGCAGCCCGTTCGCGTAGATGTGCATGTTGCCCTTGCCGTCCCACTCCTGCACGCCGAGCACGTCCACCTCGCCCTTGAGCCGCAGCATGTGGTACGCGTCTTCTTGCGTGCTGTAGTAGTAGAAGCACGTGCCGACAAGGAAGCAGTAGCGTCGTAGCATGGGCGGAGGAGACGACGGACTCGTGCGGAACGTCAGGTAGCCCTCGCAGGACGCGCGAGGGGCCTTCATCCTGCTCCACGAGTACCCGGGGACGCTCACGGACTGCACGCGGCGGCTGTGGAGCCGGAGGATCGCCGTGGTCCAAAGCGCGAGCTTCTCACGATGATTGCCGCGCTCCTAGGCGGCGGATGAAAGCGTAAAGGGACTCGACGGGTAGCCGAGATCAATGCACAGCGAATGAATGTGGTGTGGGGGCGTGTAGATGCCTCGGGAGCGAGGGGCGACGCGCGGGAAGCAGGTCACGGCGCGCACCGGCAGCGCGCAACTTTCGCGGGGGCGAATCGACTGCGGACGGGTCAGTCTTCCTTGTGTGGTACGAACGTCAAGTGGTACCATTTTAAATGGTACAATCACCTTTATTTTGCGTGATGTACCGTTATTTCGGCACAAATACCGTCGGTTGGCTGCCATGCCAACTGAACGCTGGTCAAACACGGCTGGCAACCTTTCAAATCGCGACCGACAGGGTGGTGGTCATCGACTCTAGCGTGCTCTCCCTTCCTCCTCTGTACAGGGCCAGCGGCTGAGCGATGGCGCGTAGTAAGACGGTGAGCAAACCGCTGAAGGCGTCGGCGCCGGCGGTTTCAGCCTCGAAGAGCGCGAGCAGCAAGACCAAGAGCAAGAGCAAGGGCAAGCCGACACCAGTAGCGGCACCTCCGACTACCAAGCGCGCTGCTGCTCCTGTGAAGCAGAGAAAGCAGCAGAAGCAGCAGGAGAAGGCGGAGAAGGCGGAGAAGGAGGAGGAGGAGAGTGACACTGAGAGCAGCGACGACGCCGACAGCGAGGGGAGCGAGGAGGAGGAGAGCGGCGACGAATTTGAGGACCAGGGCTCGTCTTCTGAGGATGAAGACGCCGAGGAGGAGGGCGAGGACGCCGAGGAGGAGGAGAAGGAGGAGCTGACGGAGGCCGAGCGCAAGACGCGGCGCTTCGCCGTGGACCGCGAGCAGGAGATGCAGCGCATGCGGCAGGACGGATCGTTGGACGTGGCTTCTCGCCTTCACATCGACGACTTGTCATCCGACGATGAGGTTCGTTATCTTGCTTTGGGTATGGGAGTTTGTGGATGTTGCATAACGCCCGTGCTTACTTGGTGGCTGCAGGAGGACATCAACACGGTCGGCAACGTGCCGCTGCGCTGGTACGAGGACTACGACCACATTGGCTACGACGTGGAAGGCAAGAAGATCCTCAAGTCGAACGCGGCCGGCGACGGCATCGACCAGGCGATCGCGGCCAAGGACGACCCGGACTACGAGTACGTAGGCTGCTATGCCACTCTCTCGGTTCTATGACATTACTAACGACTTGTTATCCTGGCAGCCGCACGGTGTACGACGCGTACAATGACCGCAAGATTGTCGTGTCGGAGCGCGAGATGGAGATCATCCGGCGTATGCAAGCCGGAGCTTTCGCTCACCCCGAGTTCGAGGCTCACCCGGACTACGTGGACGTCTACTCTTCCAACAAGGAGCTGCACGCGATGGGGAACGACCAGGAGCCCAAGAGCCGCTTCCTGCCGTCCAAGTGGGAGCGCATGAAGGTCATGAAGATCCTCAAGGGCATCAAGGAGGGCCGCATCCAGCTCGACCGCGAGCCAGAAGCCAAGCCCGAAGTGTACCAGATGTGGTTCGAGGACGACCAGGCACAGACTCGCAAGGGTCCAGCACAGGTCCAAGCTCCCAAGATGCCTCTTCCTGGCCACATTGAGTCGTACAACCCGCCAGACGAGTACATCTTCTCCAAGGAAGAGCGCCGAGCGTGGGAGGAGATGGACCCGGAGGACCGCGAGACGAACTTCATGCCGCGCAAGTACAAGTCTCTGCGTGAAGTGGCGGGCTACGGCGGCTTCGTGCGCGAGCGCTTCGAGCGCTGCCTCGACCTGTACCTGGCTCCTCGCGTCAACAAGCGCAAGCTCAACATCGACCCCGAGTCGCTTGTCCCCGAGCTGCCCAAGCCGCGAGACCTGCGTCCGTTCCCCAACACGCTCGCGCTCGTCTTCCAGGGCCACTCGGGCCGCATCCGGTCGCTTACGATGGACCCTTGCGGCCAGTTCCTCGCGTCCGGCTCGGACGACTTGACCGTCCGTATCTGGGAGGTCGACACGGCTCGCTGTCTGCAGGTCTACAACGTCGGCGCGGTGGTCCACAAGCTCGTGTGGAACCCGCACCGGGACCACCACTTGCTGGCGGTCGCAGCGGCCAAGAAGGTCTTTATCATCGCCACTGGCACTGGCAGCGTGGACCAAACGGAGATCACGAACGCGCTGGTTGGAGAAGCCGACGACGCCATCGCCTCGAGCGTCCAGGACGACAAGGAAGCCGAACCAGTCGTGGTCGTCGAGGAGGAAGAGGCGAGCGTGGACGCGGACGCGCTCAAGAAGAAGCTGCCGGTCTCCTGGCGCTTCTACAGCGGCACTAAGGACAAGCACAAGGGCTCGACGGCGTCGCGTCCGTGGATGGAGCGCCGTGTCGGCGCCGGCATCCGCGTCGTGCTACACCACACGACGGACGTCAAGGACGTGGCGTGGCACTACAAGGGCGACTACCTGTCGACGGTGGCGCCGGGCGCCGGGTCCTCGGCTGTGCTCATCCACCAGCTCTCAAAGCGCAAGACGCAAAACCCGTTCAGCAAGAGCGTCGGACAGGTCCAGGCCGTGCTCTTCCACCCGTCCAAGCCCTTCTTCTTCCACGCGACGCAGCGCCATGTGCGCGTGTACAACCTGGTCAAGCAGGCCATCGTCAAGAAGCTCTCGTCCGGCGTCAAGTGGATCTCGAGCATGGCCGTCCACCCGAACGGCGACCACCTGCTTGTCGGGAGTTACGACCGGCGGCTCTGCTGGTTCGACCTCGACCTCTCGTCCACGCCCTACAAGACGCTCAAGTACCACGAGAAGGCCGTGCGCGACGTCGCCTTCCACGCAAAGTACCCGCTCATGGCCTCCGCCTCGGACGACGGCACCATCCACATCTTCCACGCCATGGTCTACTCGTACGTCCGCCCCCTTGTTGTTCACCCTCCGTGAAGAAGATACCGACCGACTGACTCACTCACTTGTGTATGGAGACAGGGACCTGATGAAGAACCCGCTGATCGTGCCGCTCAAGATCCTGCGCGGCCACGAGGTCTCCGGCGGCCTCGGCGTCATGGCGCTCGCCTTCCACCCCGTCCTCGTACGTCCGTGTGCTGCCTTTCACCACCGCTAGTCCCTCCACTGATCGTCTCACACTCTTCACCAATGCCCTCCTTCATCACACAGCCGTGGGTTGCCACTGGCGGCGCGGATGGCTCCATCCGTCTGTTCCAGAACATTCACTAGAAGAATCGCAGCTCGGTGCGCTTGTGTGTGATAGAGCCCCATGCCTGTTGGTTGTCCTCGAGCGCTGCCTCCCTCGTCGATCAACACGGCATCCCCACCACCTTGTCCTCGTCTAGACTCCTTCTCCACCTCTTCATCCTGTCATCGTCCGCCGGAATCACATGCCTTCGGTCTTGAGCAGGTGGCTAATAGCCGAGACGAGCTCACTGCGCGCTATGTCCACGTCCGGGTCTTCGATCTTGGCACGTAGTAGTCGGTCGAGATGCTGGCGGATGGCTCGGATGAGCACGCCAATCCGCGCGACGGCATGGAACGAGATCCACCCGTCGACAGTGAGCAGTCCGCGGTCGTGGACGACCTCGATCCGCCCTCCGAACAGCAGCAAAGCGTACGGGTTGACCATGGTCGACTCGCGCACAAACAACTTGGACGTCTGCACCAACTCCGTGTACAGGAGCCACGGCGAGTCGTACTGCGTCTGCGTGAAGTTGCTCGAGCCCGGGTGGAGGAACACTCGTTCATCCCGAGGTCTCCCATGGAACGACGCGTCCGTCACAACCTCCTGCTCTCCACGCTGCCGGATAAAGTAGCGGATCTTCTTGGCGTCATGGGCCTCCGTGAACGCTCCATGTGCCGACTGGAAGTACTTCTGCTCCGGGTACGCGACGCGGACCACGTTGGCATACAAGCCGGCACACAATGCCGCCTTGACGATGCGTGGCGTGCCGGCGTTCTCGTTCAGATGGTCCGCGCGCGCCGAGTCGTAGAAGCCAATGGCGTCCAGCTGCTGTAGATACTGCGCCTTGAGGTCCAAGATGGTCTCCAATGTGTCGTATGAGAGTCCGTAGTCGCGACAGAAGCCGCGCTTGAGCTTCTGGCCGCGCGCGGTGGCTGCGTACCGCTCGACGAGCTTGCAGAGCAGCAGGTGGTCGCTCTTCCAGTTGGCGGCGCCCAGCTCCTTCTTGAACGCCTCCTGCTTCTCGCGCAGCTCCGGGTCCGACATGCTCATGACGAACGGGTTCTTGCTCGAGATGCACGCCGCGATAATGGCCACAGGCTCGACGCACCGCAGGATGGACCCGTAGACGAGGAACTTGCCGATGCGCGCGTCCAACGGCAGCATGGCCAGGTGGCTGCCCAACGGCGTCAGCACCACTTCCTCCTCGTCACTCGTCGTCGTTCTGGCCTTGCTAGACGCTCGCGCTTTGCCGTCCTGCTCTCCTGCAGGTTGAAACGCGGCGATCTCGATCAGCTCCTCGACCGCAGCCGTCACGGCCTCCTCCTTGGGCGGCTCGATCGCCTTGGACAGGAACCCACGGATGGAGCCGAGCTCGAGCTTCTTGATCTGCAGACATAGCTGCTCGAGAGACACACGGTGGATCTCGGCCGCGAGCTGCGCGGCCATGCTGTCGAACCGCTTGCGGGAGAAGAGGCGGTAGCACGTGCCGCTTTGCACGCGACCGGCTCGGCCCTTGCGCTGGTCGCACGCCGCGCGAGCCGCCCAGCAGTCCAGCAACTGCGACCGCCGCTGCTGGTTGTCGTACACCATCTCCTTGACCTTGCCGCAGTCCACGACGGCCGTGATGTCGTTGATCGTGATGGACGTCTCGGCGATGTTGGTGCTCACGATGATCTTGGTCTTTCCGGCCGGCGCAGGCTTGAACACGAGCGCTTGGTCCGCGCCAGACAGCGACCCGTGCAGTGCGAGCACCCAGATGCGAGCCGAGATGACGCTCGAGTGGTTCAGCATCTCCATGAGCCGCTTGATCTCGGCCGTGCCCGGCAAGAAGATGAGGATAGCGCCTTCATGGCGAGGAGACGCAGACGTGAGCAGGTACGTCACCAGGTGCACGCACAAGTCGTAGTCGATCCGAGCGTCGTCCATACGAGCGACAAGCTCTGCTGGAGTCTCCTTGAGCCCTGAGCCAGGCTTTGGTGAAGCGTCATCGCCTGCCTTGTCGCTGGCCTTGCTCTTCTTGAGGAGATGCCTCGGGATGTCGTAGCGCGTCATGCCCACAATGTCCTCGAGGAAGTGGCAGTCGACAGGGAACGTGAAGCCCGGGATGTCCAGCACAGGACACGGCGCGCGTGATGGTACTCTGTGAGGTAGCGAACCAAGAGGAGCGTGAGTGTTCCAGCCACAGCTGGCAACAAGCCCAAGTGATGAACGCCAACAACAGCAACAGGCCGGTCACGTACGAGAAGTACTTGACGAACAGCGCCGCGTTCATCGTGGCGCTCATGAGGATGACGCGCAGGTCGGGCCGCTGTGGGAGCAGGTCGCGCAGCACGGAGAGCAAGAAGTCCGTGTCGATGTTGCGCTCGTGGACCTCGTCCACAATCACATGCGTCACCTGGTCGCACCACCAAGACAACCGACCGTGTTAGTCACACATACAACCAGCAAGTTCTCCAAGGAGAGACGTACTCCGGACAGCGCTCGGTCAGTGAGAAGCCGACGAAGCAGCACGCCCGTAGTGCAGAACAGCAGTCGCGTATTGGCCGACTTCTTGGCGTCCATGCGGATCTGGTACCCGACGATGTCGGCAATCTGCTCGCACCGCTCCTGTGCCACTCGAGTCGCGACGCCGATCGCGGCGATCCTTCGGGGCTGAGTACACACGATCTGGCACTCTCCTCCAGCTCCGCGGCCGATGTACTCGTCCAGGATGAACTGCGGCACCTGCGTCGTCTTACCGCAGCCAGTCTGGCCACACACGAGCACGACTTGGTTGTCCCGCACGTAGCGCAGCACGTTCTCCTTCTCCTTGTGTGCGGGCAGCGTCGCTCGCGCCTTGAGCATCTGCTGGAACCCCTTGTCGCCTTCCTTGTCACGTCGCCTCGACTGCAGTAGCTCACTCAGTCGACGAGCAGCCTCGCGATTGATCCCACGAGGAGCAAACCGCCGGTTGGGTCCTCCCTGCTGCCGCTTCTTGGGCTTCCGCTGGTTGGACGCCTCTGCAACGCGGGCTGGGGCTGGTGGGGGTGCAGCTTGTGGAGCAGTAGGAGGTGTAAACAACTGGACTTTGGCCGGGAGCTTGCGCAGCGACGCTGGATGCTGGATCAGCGAGTCGATGGCGACGAACAGATCGTAGAGCATCGGCTCGCCAATCGCCATCTTGCAGCTTTGAAGCGCGTAACCGCATGCTGCAAGGAGATGCGGCGTGTGGTCTCCAGAGGGCGACGTGGCCGCCAGTAATGGGAGCTCGAACGGGTACTTGGACGCCGCTGGGAGGAAGATATGCACCTTGACCCCATCCGTCGCGTCGATGACCAGCAACTGCGATGAGGAACTTGTTGCGCCACTGCAGTCAATCGCCTGGATCTGCAGCTTGTCGTCGTAAATGGCTTCAAGCGCGAAGATCTCGTCTTGCCGCATCGCCACGATCTCGTCTTCGTCGGGGATCTCATCGATAGAGGGCAAGCTTTCGTCTCCCACTTCGAACCGGTCCTTGAGCTTCGGGAACAGCCGCTCCAGTAGAGCAAGCGTGGTTGCCAGCGATGGAGACGTGGCGTCTTCCAGATGCTCGCCATGGACACGCAGGAACTCGCTGGACACGCGGACCGCGTCCTCCCGGTGGTAGCCGAACTTCATCAGCCGCTGAACCAGCACGGCCGAAGCCCCTGACGCGTCTGCGCTGCTGGTACTGGCCAGTACGACGTCCAATTGGGTGCCTTCAGGGTTGAACTGCTTCGGTAACTCGCTCTCCGGGACGTTCAGACACAGCCAGTCCAACGCCTTGGTGAAGTAGTCGGCTTCTGTAGGAGTGGCTGCGTCCGGCGGACACCTCCGGAGCGCATCGGCGCAGTGCTTCTCTTGGAAACCGACAGCTCGCAGCTTACTGGTTACCTTGGCCGTGTCGACCGTCGCTGTCCAGGCGTCAATACCATCCTCTTCACTCCCGTCTGTAGGCTTCTCGATAGAGCCAAGGTCGCGCAGCACGCGCTCGATCTGCTCACGACAAGCCGCGCTCATCATGACCGACTTGGGCACGTTGGCGCGCTCCCGGTTCTCTCGCGAGCGCTGCCGGCGGTTGCGCGCCTCCGTCTTCTCGCGCCGCGCCTGCTCGAACTCGGCCTGGGACGCGAACTGGCGGTCCGACGAGAGCTCGAGCGGCAGCGCCGGCTTCTTGCTGCTGCTGTCCGAGTCCGAGTCCGAGTCCGAATCGCCGCCGTCCGCCCAAAGGTCCATCCCGCCGCCGGCTTCCTCGGTCTTGGGCGGTTCACTCGGCTTGGACTCCTTCGCCTTGGGCTCCTTCTTCTTGGGCTTACCACCTGCCGTTGTGGAGCCAGTAGTACTGGCCGAGGAGGCGCTTCCCTTGCCTAGGGAGAGCCACAACTCGCGGTACGGGTCCGGCAGCTTGCGTTCGTGCGGACGCGAAGGCTCGAGGTACTTGAGCGCCAGCAGCGCCGCGCAGTGCTTGGCCTCGTCCATGGTCGCGAACGACTGCTCCGGGCAGAAGGCCAGGTCCTTGGCCGAGTTCTTGTCGTCCGGCAGCACGCAGCGCACGCGGCATTGGCCTCCACCGCCGCCAGGGGCAGCGCGGACGCGGTGGAACTGCGCGCCGCGGCGCTTCTTGCTCTGGCAGAACTCGTGCAGCAGCTGCATGGGCGTGCGCTGCCACTCCTTGCACAGCACGCCTTGGCGCAGCTGCTCCCCGCTAGAGACCGTCACTGTCCCGGCCCCGCGCTGCCGGTGCCCGCGGAACTTGGGCGGCGGCGCCATCTCCAGCTCTCCGGCCGGTAGGTATCCTTGGTGCTGGGGACTGCCTTGTGCCCAACCAACCTTGACGCACTCCCCGTTAGAATGACGTGATAGTGACATATATTTCGAAATAGTGACGGCAGTCAAGCGGAATCTTGCTTGCACATCACTTCGATGATCAACGGATTCAATGTGATACCACTGCGAGGCGGTGCCGCTCGCTGTGAGGCCGTCATTCGGTCTTCTCCCCGCTCGACGCGCCACCTCGCACGCGCATACACACCAGTGAGCGCTGAGCCTGTCAACGAGCCTTCCCCGACGCTCGACAGCCAGCTACAAGCGCAGCAATGACGCCCAGTAACTCGCGAGACGACAGCAGCCCGCTGCTCCGATATGGCTCGGAGACCGCTCGAGGCGGGGCGACCAGCGCTCGACGCCCGCGCGGCAAGGCGCTGGCGTTCCTGGCACTCAACGGTGTGGCGGTGCTTGCGCTGCTGTCCGTCTGTGTGTCGATGCACCGCACCATCTCCCGCCTGGAGGGTCAGCTAGCGCCTAGCGACTCCACCATCACCACCGCCAAGCTGCGCTCCACAGACAATGACGTCCAGGCGCCCGGCCTTGAGGCTCTGAGCGCTGGCAAGTTCGACCGGCTGCCGATGGCGCTGCTGCCGTCCAAGTTCGCGGTCGACTACGTGACTCCGAGGCAGGACCAGGCGTACCGCGGCACATGCTGGGACTTTGCGACCATCGGCTTCCTCGAGCAGTCGTACCGCGAGCACGGCGTCAAGAGTGGATGGCTCCAGCGCGACGAGTACGTCGCCTTCTCCGAGCAGGTGGGTGCGTCCATAGCTATCTCCATCTCCATACAACGTAAGGAAGACTTACAAGCTGGCTCCTCTTGGCCTAGGCATACGGCGTCGAGGTGATGAAGCTGTGCACGGGTCCGCCCGACTCGCTACAGCAGGTGGACTGCCGTGTGGCTGGCGACGAGGTGAGCTTGTGTGGTTGCTACCCGGCAAGGAGCTGGCAAGGAGGAGAGATCACTCACGGTGATGGCCTTAGATGTGGAACAACTCGACCGAGGGCGGCGAGGTGCCCGAGCTCTACTACCTCAAGCAGGGGCTGCAGGAGTCCGTGTTCCCCCAGGCCGTGTGCAAGTACTACCTCGAGGGCGGCCACGACGCCGAGTGCCCTGGCCTTGAAGCGGCTCGCGCAGCCGGCAACCCGCTCAAGTTCTCCGTCTCGGTACGTCTGCCTGTTTGTCATTGGCTCGAGCATAGTAGCTCCAAGTCTGACCTATGTGTTCCTTGACGGCAGTCCATGACGACCAAGTACGACGACATGTCGGTGCGCGAGCACCTGTTCCGCAAGAACCAGGCCATGCCGCTGTCCACGCCCGTGGCCATGGTGACGCACTACTACCCGTGCATCGGAGCGTTCGCGAGCGACGCGCACTGCCAGCCAGAGTCGTGCACGCTGTGCCCGCCGGACATGGCGACTACGACGTGCTGTATCCCGCTGACCGGCGGGCCCAACCGCAACATGGAGGGCGAGTTCTTCAGCCACCGAGGCATGTCCATCGAGGGCGGGCACGCCATGGTACGACTGCCTCTAGTAGACACGGCCTTGATGGGATGTTAACCCTGCTGCACTGCTCTCTTTTAGCTACTCGTGGGCTACAACGACGCCTTCCTGACGCGCGAAGGCTTCACTGGCGGGCTCATCGTCAAGAACTCGTGGGCCGACGGCGCGACGCAAGGCAGCCACTCGCTCGCCTACTGGATGCAGGAGGTCTCGGACTGGGACGAGCGCTCCGTGTGCCCCAACAGCCACAAGTGAGTCCGCTAGTTCGCTCGGAAGATGCCCAGCCACTGCGTACTAACCCGCTCTTCAGTCCGTTCAACTGGTACCAGTGCGGCCAAGTGTACGGCGCCCACACGCCTGAAGAAGCCGTGCAAGACTGCTTGACGGACGAGACGGCCATGTTCGCGCGCACCAACATCCAACCGCTGCGTCTCAAGTGCCACAACCCGCGCAAGTGCCGCATGGACGGAGACGTCGAGTACTTCGTGCACAACTCGACCGACTGGGGCGACCGCATGACGGTCATGTGCGTGTGGGAGTACTCGCCTTCAGCGCCGAACGCGACGCGCTCGCTGTGCCTCGAGCCGATGCTGGAGCTCGACATTGCGCGCACGCTGCGGCCGGTGGACGACGAGGTGATCGAGAACGACATGGACCGCTGCGGCTTCTACTTCATCCCGTACGAGGCGCTGCGGCGCTGGATCGCGCAGTTCCAGGGCTTCTTCGTCAACAGCTTCGACGTCTCGTGGCACCCGCAGTCGTTCGCGGCCAACCGGGCCAAGTTCCCCGGCTTGGACTACTCGCTGCTGGACCAGTCGACGTTCCACCAGAACCACAGCGCCTTCCTCGGCCCGTTCCCGAACGCCAAGGTCGTCCCGAGCTCCCCGCGAGTCTAGGACCCGATGCGCATACGCGGTAGAGGTCCGGCCTTGTACCTGCCTTTATCTGTCGACCGCTCACTCGGCCGGCTCCCTCTTGCATCCCGCGGCCAAGCAGGAGCCGCTTCAAGGCCTTGAACATGCCTTGAACATGCCGCAACCTGTGACAGTGCCGACTTCCGACGCGAATCATCCATCCGTCTACCGCGCGGTCTGCGCATTCTCATCGACAGTTCAGTTGGTCACGGGGGCCCGCTGGCCACCTGGCAGCTGGGGCGTTGGGTGAGTGAGCAAGAATTCCTGCTGCCATCGATGGATGAAAGCGCCGACACGCACTCGAGACGATAGGAAGGGAGCACCGGCATGGAGAACTGAGGACGAAGGCGCGCGGATTGTTTGCGCAGCTCGGATCAGGACAGTGGCACCTCGAGCGCCAGCATCGGTGGCGACCAAGCTGGTCATTGCGTGTTCAGTCGATCGACTGGACGCGGAGGGCCGTTCGCCATGGGCAGTGGTCGCGCAAGCGGTTGAACCAGCGCGGCGGCACCACATCTTGTAGCTTCAGCTCGGCTGCTTGATGGCAGCATTTACCTCTACAATATGATTATCCTCACAATGCGTTCACATTGAACATGGCTTTGAATAGCGATCAAAGGGATGCACGACCCGAATATCCAATTCACTGCAGGAACTGGTTGAAGCGCGAAGAGCTACGCGGCCGGCCGCCAGCAACCACATCAACACAGCCGCCGCGCAATCGTCCTGCCTGGCTCCACCGTCGGCGGCCCGCATGCTCGAGGCGGCCACCTCGACCGCTAAGGCTGCAGATAGATTCAGCCAGGCGTCGCTGGCGTCTTGGCGCCCACCAAGCTGCACCGTCGGGAGGCGAATGCGCACTCGGGTTCGCATCCCATTCGCCCATCCCGCCAGCGGCGTTTTATACAAAACCCTAGAGGGCGACCAAGCGACTGTGACGATAGTCAACCGACCAGCGAGCACGCAGCAGATCAGAACCCGCGCACTCCCGCTCACTGCCTGCCGCCCCGCTCCGCAGTACACCCGCCCCTACAGGACAGCAGGACAGCAGGACACGTACCAGGAGCACTGCAGGCCGCGATGAACATTGTGTTTGTGTGCACGAGCAACACGTGCCGGTCGCCCATCTCGGAGCTGTTCACGGTCGACTGGTTCAAGCGCCGGCTCAAGCTCTCGCGCGAGGAGCAGGAGGCCAAGGGCATCATCGTCCGCTCCGGCGCGTACGTGACTTCCCAGGTCATCTATTGTGCGCTGGCCGAGCCACAAGACTGACCGATACGCTTGATGCGATGCCTGGCAGGCTGACGGATGTGTTTGACAAGGAGGGCTCGCCGGCGTCCGTGCACGCGGTGAACGTGATGCGCAAGTACGGCATCGACCTGTCTCGGCACCGGTCCAAGCTGCTGACGGAGCAGATGATCGCCGAGGCCGACTACGTCGTCTGCGTGGCCAGCGGGCTGGCGCTCAAGCTGCAGGAGAAGTTCCCGAGCGCCAAGGACAGGCCGGGCGTGCTCTGCGTCTTCTCGCGCGACATGCCCGACCCGTGGAACATGCCGTACGACACGTACATGGAGAACATTGCGCTCAACGAGGAGCTCACGCGCGAGTTCCTGGACAACACGGTCACCTTCACGTGAGGCCAGGAGGTCGGGAGGTCGGGAGGGGGGACCGAGCCGACCGAATGCACCGTAATGAACCTCGTAGTAGCCTCACAAACGGAATCAACGGGGCTCCGCTAACTTGTGCAGGAAGCCAAAGCCAATCCATCCGCGCGGTCACATGACGCGGTCGACTACAGCGTCAATGGCTCCCGGTAGCGACTGTAGACGAGCGAGGGCGTTCACACAAGTTGGCTCAAGTGACACCGGATAACGGAGCTGCGCAATCCATTGCAAGTCATTTCCAGGACGTTTCCGGCACTTTTCCCGGGTCATTCCAGCACGGACCTTAGTGGAGTCAAGTAAAGCTCTTGAAAAGCTACGGACAGAGCACAATCAGCCAGCGATCTTCAAGAGCCACGCTTGCAGCTTCCTTCCTGGTCAACCTCCTTGCAAGCGTCAATCAACCGCAGCCGTCAGACACGCGTGCTATCAGAGAACCGCTCGCTTCTCTTCCTCTTCGCCAGTCCCTCATAGCAAGCGGAGCTCACCATGCACCAGCACTCGGACAAAGACCGCCAAGCTCCAGTACCCCCAAGCCAACACGACCGTGCGCCAGCTTCTGCTCGCCGCTCTCCTCGAAGTCGCTTGCTTGACGGCTGCTAGCACATCCGACCCAGTGCTGAGCGTCAACATGGCCATCACGTCCAGCCGCCGCGCGGTTGTCCAGGACGACACGGTCAGACTTCACGAAGCAGGCGACAATCTCCCGGCTGGAGTCTCCTTGACGGGACAGCAAGAACCGATCCTGAACGGCGCGGAGGCGACTGGCGACAACGACCGGGAGGCCAAGGATGGAGAAGACGCGGAGCAGGAATACCCACCGCACCTGCCTTTCGCCAGCGCTTTTGCTCCACCCGCCCCAAGGGCGAATGCGGCTGGTGGTACCCGCTCCGCATTTGGTTCAAGATCGGACGGCACATCCACCACACGTGCTTGGTCAAGCGAGCAAGCGGTCTGTTCTTCTACTGCTAAGCACGGTCAAGCCGTCGGCTGACTGCCACCCGTTGCACCAGTGTATGCAGTCGTTCGAGGTAACACAAGTGTCGTTTGTGTGGTTGGGGGGACAGCCTTCCACCCATTCAGTCTCCTTCCTCCAGGACCTGCGCGTCCGCTTGCTCTCCGATCTACGCAGCTCCCTCCCTCGCGGAGGCGACGCCTCGTCTTCCTCCTCGACGTGGGTGTTGGAAGCAGTCGCGCTCCATCCGCGCCTTGATCTCCATCCTCAGAGCGATGAACACGTCCGCAGAACAACCAAGGTGGTCGGCTCCCATGGTGGCCATCGCGTCGATCTCGGCCTTCACCTCGGCCGCGAGCTTGGACGCGACTCCCACCGCCTCCAGCGTCTCGCTCAACTGGCTCACGTGCGCTCGTTGGACACGCACAAGTCGACGGCGAGCCCCGCGAGGCTGCATCCCAGCAGCGCAGTGGCACATGGCACTTCAACCGCTTGAGTGGTCGCCAGAATTCGCGGGGCACGCCTCCCCAATCCGGGCTGTTTTGGGCCAGCTGCGCAAGTGTCCCAACTCGCGTCTGATTCTGCACGCGTCGATTGACAAGTGGTGGATTAGAGGGAGGGATGACGTGCGATCGGTTTCGGATTCCGCCGCGTTCGAAAGAAGGAGGGACGACGTGCTGTCAGCCGCTGACTCCTCTTCACGAAGCAGATTCAACCCCGCTCACGGGACTCGCGTTGAACATGCGCTCTGCGTTTCCTGCTTTTGCATCCATCGTCACGAACTCGTGTGCGCCGCGGCAGGATACACTCGGGACGTGTCTGTCCTGGAATGGAGGAGCGCGAAATTGGACGGCCACTGGAGGCGCTTCTCCTCGAAGCTGCAACTGTTATCAGGTCGCGCGCGAACTCAACATGGGAGCAGGTGCACAGTCCGAAACTGCCACATCGAGAGAGAGAAAAACCTCGCGCTCGTACCGGTCGAGTACTGCACGCGTGCACACGACCAAACCCGTCCGCGGACGAACCGTCCGGCGTTACTGTGTTCCTCATGCGTCGATTCACCCACTGGCAAGCTTTTTCCCCGCCACCAATGCATACATACACCTAGCGCGCGCCTGTTCACTCCACGTGGTCGCCTTGTTCGCGGTCGAACGACGGGCCGACGAAATGCCATGTGGGCCAACCCCTTTTTCCGAGGTTTTTTCCTCCATTATTTTGGGTCCCCATACATTCTCCGAGTGAAAACCCGGCTGAATCCCGCACTGTCTTTCTCGGGGATGGACGTGGCGGCGGCAGACGTGCAGACAAAGGCGCGGCCAGGAGGATCGATCGAGCGCCAGCGATGGCGCCGGCATCGCCCCATTCCCAGAGTTTCCCCGGTCTACTCGCGTCTTCTTCCGTCACGAGCTTGGCGAAGGGAAGGCGGCGCGTCTGTTCCCGGTCCCTCTACATTCCCCACAGGTACTTGCTTGCGAAGGCGCCAGTTGTCACGATGGTGGGTTTCCTGCGCAAGAAGAAGTCGGACAAGGTGCGGCTGTCGGACGAGACGGCGCTCGACCGCAAGGGCAAGGTGGACGGCTCGAGCCTGCTGGACGGCAACGGAGACCCGACCGAGGCCTCGCTCTTCCGCATGCAGCAGCAGCAGCAGCAGCGCCGAGGGTCGGCGGCTGGACGAGGCTCGGACGAGGAGAACAAGCTGAACGGCAACGGCGTCGGCCTCGGCTACCCGCCCGTCATGGCCACGGGCGTCTACCCGCCGCAGCACTCGGGCTACCCGAGCGGTGGAGGCCACAGCGGCTTTGGGTACCCGCAGGCGCCGCCTCTGCAACAGCAGTACGGCCAGCAGTACAACCAGCCCCAGGCGTTTGGCCAGCAACCGCAGCAGTACGGCCAGCCGCAGTATGGACAGCCACAGCAGTACGGACAGCAGCAGTACGGCCAGCAGCAGTACCCGGTGCAGTACGGCCACCTGCCGGCGCCCGTGTCGACCGCTCCCGCCAAGAAGTCGCGCTTCCGTCTGCCGAGCTACGGCAAGAAGAACTAGCCCCCACGTCCGCTTCTCGTCTGGTCCGCAGACCCTTTCATTAAATTAATGCGTGTGTCGAGCGACTCCATCCCAGCGCGCTTGATGCAGCCGGTTCAGGTCCGGGAAGAGCGTCCGAAAGGTCTTGCTGGCGCAGTTGCAGGCGAGCGAGCGAGGAGACCGCAAGCGCGCGCTTCTGTTGGTTGTTGGCTCAAACGCATCAATGAGCCGCCACCGCTGCCCATTAGCGACCAATAGAGCGATGGCACGAACCTCCTCGTCCGACGCGACGATGCTTCCGTTCGTGCGCTGGTCCTCAAGCTATGAGGTCGACGCCAATGTCAGCGTTAGACTCCCGACGACGCCCTTATTAACAAGAGACCGCATGAGAGTCGCACCACGAACGAGTAGAGACCCGTGAGGATGGAGCTGACAGCCCAGAGCGGGGTTCCACGTCTCCGGGTGGAAGTCCGACATGGACAGGCACAGCCGCGTGTTGGTCTTGAAGCGGCCGTTGGGCGTCGCCATGAGCACGGACGGCGGCTTCATCGGGTACTCGGGCGGGAACTTGAGCTTGCCGTGGTA